>SNQJ01S0010325.1:31324-59124 GCA_010110895.2 Picea sitchensis
TCTTATCAACCATGACAAAACAATAATGAGTCATATTTACATCAAACACTATTGGGTCCATTACCCAAACCTTTCTGCTATGGGTCTTTCTTCAAGGGTTGACATCAATAACAACCAACCTTAATCAACAGTTCTTTGGGTTCCCAAGATTTATAGTTTCATGCAGGGGACAAGAGCCACTGGTCTTTGCTTTTCTAGATCCTTTAAATCTCTCTTTCAAATCAAACAGATTTTCTAGATTAACTATCCCTTTTGGGATTGTGTGAGCCTTTGATTTTTTCGTAGGTTGTCATGTTCGAGAATTGGTCTCTGTTTAATTCTCTTGGAATTCTTCATCGTCAATATCGAGATCATTGAAATTGTCTTGGTTGGTCAATAAGTTTATGATCTATTCATCTCCTTCAAATAATTTCAACTAGAAATGTTATTAGATACCAACGGTTTGTAGAGAAGATCCACAGTGAATCGGGAGGCTTCATAATCCTCTAGAGGCGATAGCCTGGAAGCGATTGTGGCTAAGGAGTAAGCTAGAGTATTATTTTCCCTAGGGATTATTGTAATATTGAAGGCTTCAAAGTGCTCTATTAACCTGTGTACCTCCTGCTGATAATTCTTTAGGTGAGGATAATTTCAATGTGTAGTATTTCTGACTTGTCTAACAATAATTTCAAAGTCTCTGAAAATTTGTAATTCTTTGACATTCAAATCTATGGCTTTCTTTAATCCTTGTACTAGAGTTTCATATTCGGCAGTGTTTTTAGTACATTCGAACTCTACCCTACAGGATAGGAAAAGGATTTTTCCTTTAGGATCGATGAGGATGCACCCTGCTCCTAACCCTTCTTGCGATTTAGATCTATCAAAATAGAGGGTCCAAATTTGTGAACGACAATCGTTCTTTTCCTTTCCCTCGTTAATTTCATTCCTTCCCATATTTTTTTCTGTAATCTGCAGTGTAGGGTTTTGACAGAAGAGGGCGTCTCCCATCGGTATCGATGACTCCTCTTGAAAATCCATTTCACAGTTTTGGGTAAGAGGAATGTCGGATAGGAGAGGAGAAAAGTTTATGAAATAGGAATCACTGGAATAATTGCCCAATATGGGGAAATCTGTGGATGAGGGTTCGTTTGGGGTTTCTAGATCAGTGACCGTATGTTTCAGATATATCTCCCTATCGATTCTGATCATGTTCTTGTATCCCTTGAGTGGTATCCAAAGGTGTTCCCAGTATGTAATGAAGTACCTGTTTATCCTTTCAGACCAATCTCGACTGAGTAATAGCCCATATGCCTCCGCGATGTCTAGTACAATGATGTCAATCACTTTCACAAATGAGGGATGTATCGATATTCTGATCATCACATCTTTGAGTTCTCCTATGACCTTGACCTGGGTTCTGTCTAGTTGAATGACATGTTTATCACTCTTGAGAGGAATGAAATTTAATTTTTTGCAAACAAACAAGGGCATAACATTGGAGGACGCTCCAGAATCTACTAAACAATTGTGAAGGTTTCTATTGAAGACTTCAAACGTTAATAGGAACGGTGGGACAAAAGGATTTTCCTTTCTATCTCTTGAACAAGTTTTCACAGTTGGTTTTCCCATGAGATCTATGGAAAACAGATTTCCTTCTAGACCATTACCTACCGTCAGGTTTTCTGTTGAGTTCAAAGATTGTAACAGAAAGTCCTTTTGTTGAGGAATCCTGCATATGTCCATAACTGATATATTAGCCTTTAGCTTCTTCAAATCTTCGACCACGTTGTAATCTAGATTGGGTGATTCCTAGGTATGAATGCTTATAGGGTTTTTTCCGAGAGCGAAGGATGATTTCGGGAAATTGGGAGTTAACTTACTTTTCGAGGCATGGGAAGTGTCTATATCTTTCGAGCCAGGAAGATCCTTACTATGTGTTTGTACCACCGAAACTTCCGCGGGTTGTTCCTGAAACTCAAACAGGTTTTTGGAAGGGATGATCAGGTCGAGATCCCATATCAGCATGGTTGTATCTCTTGGTGGGTCAATCTCTTCCTGGTCAGCAATATTCATAACTAAACTACTTGGCTTTTCAGTCATGGAGACTTCATCTAGAAATCGATTGGCCATCAGATTCATGGCATGTACCCATTGAGGGAAGTATCTTTCGGAGTGGTTTTACTGATGATAAATACATAAAGAGTGAGATGCAACATACCCTAGATCAATATTTAAGTTAGCTAGGGGAGGTTCAATTTCTTTGAAAGGCTGGCTCCTTTTAAAGAAAGGCTTATAGGGCCTTTGGCCTAGGTTTCCCTCTCCTGTATTTCTCTTCATGTATATGATCTTGTTGGATAATTTATTAACCATGCATTGTAGATCTTCTATATCTCCATTACCTTTGTCAGGATTTTGTTTAGTTGGTTTCCCCGATGGTCTAGTCAAAAGGAGTCCTCTCCTGGGAGGGGGCTGAGATTTTTTCTTTACTAGAGAGGCCTGGACCTCTTTACATCCTTTCATCTAGAATTCTATTGTATTAGCCTCTTCAAAATTTTGCGCCAAGGTTTTCTTAGCGGCTCTCTTTCCAAACATAAAAATAGAAGTGGGGAGTGTGTTAGCATAAACCTCGATTTGCAACTCTTGAGTTGGTCTTGTCGCGATCTAGAATTTGTTTAAGATGATCGTGAACCTTTGATTGAAATTTTTTACCCTTTCTTTCGGACTCATGGTGGTTTCGAGCAACTCAGTCATCAGAGCTCTCATCGTATTTTCCTCTGCAAATTTATCTAAAAAATATTTCTGGAACTTGGTCCAGCTAGTTATAAATCCTACTGGCAGATTAAAATACCACGTTGAAGCTAAATTTTCAAACGTGTAGGGGAAAATTTTGCAGACTGCGTCTTCATGTTGAACGTTCATAAGTTTGATCGCGAGTATGAAATTATTGATATGATCTTCAGGTAATCCACAGGTTTCAGGATCAAACTTAGGAAACAACTTCTTCGGATGTCGCGGAAGGTTGTGGACTGGTCCTGGGAGGGCCAAAGCATCTCTGGCTAACTAGGGTTAATTTTTCAGAGGCGGGTTCCCCCTTTCATCATTATGGTCGTTGTTTCCTTCCATATCTTTAGGATCTGAGTTAAAATCCTCTTCTTCTGAGAAATCGTCTGGTTCAGAGGCGTCACCGACTGGCGTTTTAGGTATCGAATCAAGAGGTTCTTGGATTTTGGTAATCACAAAATCTATTAAGTCTTCTACAGAGTGTACGAAAACTTTGTTGGGAGTGTTAACCAATGGTATTATTTTATTTTTCTTTAAGGGAGTATGGGAGATAAGGACAACGCACCGATATGTTGGGCGTAGGCTCTTGTGATTCTCCTGAATTGATTTACTTCCTTGCGAGGAAGCGTGTAAGGTATCTCAAGGTGAAAAGATCCTTCCTCGAGCTGGGGTGAGTTAGCCTCTTCGGGAGTACTCTGCGTGTGTGGGTTGTCTTGTGAATGACTAGCCATGCATGTGGGTTGTTATGAATCTATAGGTTGTTTGAAATGCTATATAAAATATATATTCATCCATTCATTCTCAGGCCCTCCTTCTAACGCCAATTCTGTTGATAGGTCTTAAATCCCTTGATTCAACAGTAGGAACCAAACCTGCAACCGAGGAAAAATTAGACTCTGCAGCATTTAAAGATGGAATGGTTCTCCAGATCTTGCGATCCAGCCAAATTATCGATGGGCTTTGTGTTTTATTGTGAAGGCTCCTCCTTCAGTTAGGACTATTCTCTTCTGTATTTTCTCTTGGGTAGGACCGGTATGAGAGATGCAAGCCAATATAAACCAACTTGACAACAAACATGATTAAGTTTTAGCTACTAGGGAAGAGGCTGAGCTTGGGATAACCCATTGCTCAAACATGCAGATAATGATTATATACCACAGGCCTAGTACTAATACATCAACCATGTGCGCATCCAATTAGTGTCTGAGAAACTAATTATTAGAAAGAAAGCACATATGTAATAAGATAATGGCAAGAAAAATAATTCATCTACCATAACCATTGATCACATAATAACACAATGATTCATTTTCATCATTAAAGCCAAGAACATTAAAACATTGCACCAGATAAATTGACAAAAGAATTAATTGCTCTTACTCATTACTGCATCGTTCATGCAACATGATAGGAAATAGTTCTTCTCCAAGTCCAATGACATGCATTTCATGAAAACAATTCGTCTTTGGTCCAGAAGGATTTCTCAATTCATAGAAGATTCAAAATAATTATTAACAACCAGAAAGAAAGAGTTCTTACAAAAACCATCGACCCCTCACTAATTGTTTGATGTCTTTATTTATAATATAAGGTTTAACTAAAATTAACGGCTAAGTGTAGTTTAAGAAAATATCTCATCTTCTAACTTTAACAGTCAACCTAAAATATCTCTTGAAAAGGGTGAGTTCTCTCGCATTCAGACCAACTGATAAATAGTTATTCACAAGTTTGAGCCCATGGAAATCTGTTTTGTTCCATCAGAGCCGCATATATTCCCCTGATGTCCACTGCATGCACCTAGTACTTTACTAGACTGGAGTCCAACTATTGTAGCATGGTTTCAGCTCTGATTGGATGTTATACAAATCATTTAACTTGCCCTGGTATTGCATCGATCACCTTTACGAGTTCTTCAGTCCATAGCAAATCTTGTTTGGCATGCGACTCCACTATGTCGCTTAGGTTGACAAAGTTTTCGGGGGTACCAAACTCAGGGAGTCCGATATCTTTCATTACTTTATTAATTTTCTCCCAGTTCTTATTGCATCCAATCCACTGCTGTTGGATTTCTTGGTGTGGGTCCCGAGACATATTAGCCCAGTACTTGGTTGACATCTTCATACAGTTAAGAATACTTTTCCAACTATCTGAATGCCATGTTTTTCCCTGTCCCGGCCCTGTTGGACTGCCTCAATGTACTCGAGTCTTTCTACCCCTTTCTGCCCCCTTTCTTACCATTTCTCGATATCCTTGCATATCGTGAGTGCCATGAGAGTGTCCTCCTAGAACTCAGCTATTTTCGCAGTTAACAGATATTGTTCTTTTTTGAATTCATTGTAAAATCTCTCGAACTCACCTTTCATGTACATGGTAGTCTGCGTGGTGCCTTTATAGTATTCGACTAGATGATGCAAGTGTTCCATCTCCTTTAGGGAAGTGACTAGTTCCTTTTCATCTCTCTTAGCTCTATCTAGGGTGGCATCGAAGAGTGCCTTTCCCAGGCCGAGAAGTTCAGACATCCGGGCGTCTGTTGTGTTGATCAAGTTCTCCTCTATAGTAACCAAGATGGAGTGATCCAACGTGATCCTTCTTTTCTTTGTTGTCCTTTGCATGATGGACTTTCTCTTTTGATCATAGGATATTGCATCGATATCTGGTACCTCGTCTATCGACTCTGGTATCTGTCGATCACCCCATGTGAGCGTGTTTCCTAAACTGTCGGTGGTGTATAATCGTTCAAGATTGGGCTCTCGAACTTCCTCATTGTGCCTCATAGGTTCGACCTCTACTTGTAGCTCTAGGGGATTTTATTATTAGGAATAATAAAGACGTCGGGTACATACTCGTTACTTATTTGGTCGTTGGCCACAGAACCATTGATTTCCTTTTGCAGGAATTCTTTCTTTGGATCTTCCGGTTCGGGCTTGTCCTTTAGACTTGCTTTGGTCTCCGATGTATTGGGTCCCTTTGTTTCGAGGCCACTTTCGACTTTTGTTTCTTTTTGAGGGACCTCTTTTGTTTGAACTTCGGGCTCTGGGGAAGAAGTCTTCTCAGAACCCTTTTCCTCTTAGACATGCATAGAGGTGTTGTGAGATGACTCCAGGCTCTCATCGTCACTATATATATTTATAATCTTTCTCATAGGATTAGGCGCGTGTGTTCCTACCAACACCCTACCTGTCTCTAGTTGAGTCATCCCACCTACCGACCATCTTGCTAATGATGCAGTGGATTCTAAGCCATCAGACCCGCTGATGTTACCAAGGTTTGTGGAATCAGGGCTACCTAGGTGTTATGATCAGATCGCGGTTATACTACATCCGCTTCATTAGCAGCTTGGCCTACTACAACAGAAGTCCCCCCATCCCCTGTTCAACTTGAACCTCGGGGGAATCCCTGATTTTTACTTAAGATTCATGATAAAATTCTGCTGCTCCAATGGAATCTTGAGGGTCACCCACCGCTTCGCTTGGTTCTGATGTTATCGTCCCTTCTCGAGTCGTGAGAATTTATTTCTCCAAGGACATCACTTGCTCTTCCAAACTCATGGCCTTGAACTAGGTTGTTCCAGGATCAACCATCCTTTCTGCCACCTCATTCTAGTACTGAGCATTTTCGGTGAAAATTTCATCTTCAAACTGGTCATGGGCATAAGGCCAGCAGGATGATAAGTGTGATGTGTGTTTTAGGACCATACCTTTGGGATCGTGCTTGCAAAAATGACCAGTTTGGAACCGGAATTCTAATTGACTTAGCCGTTCTTTCTTAGCATGGGTGGTGTCTTTGACCATGTAGAATCCAATATGAAACCAATAAGGTATGAAGGCCCGCTTCTTGTCCTTTACTAAAGTGGCATTATAACCTTGCAAAATGGTCTGACAGAAAATTTCCCCTAACACTAGTCGATCATGGATATATATAGGTAACAAATGGCATTCCCCTGTGGCGTTGAAAACCCTGATGTAGGATTTTTTCTCATCTAGATACTAGTGAGATACCTTCGATATACCTTTTTTGCTTCATTCGATAGCCTTGGGCACTCTTTCTTGAATAATAAAACATAAATGCGTGTAATGAACTGGTCACAAATAATAGAATATGATTTCTTGTACCTGTTTTCCCATATAATGTTGAAGTATACATGGAATGGGAGCTCAGAGGAGTTCCAGTTTAAATTCATTCCAGAGAAATCGTTCCTGGCGCAGATGACCTCCAGCAGATACAAGGCCATGTAGAAGGAGAGGGTTTCTCCCTCTTTCGACGTATGGGCTTGTCATATGCAAGTGCTCATCTATTTGGAGATTATGGCACCCCAATTGAAGCTTGTGCCTGAAATCGTTACCATATAAGCTAGAGGCATCCAAGCCTCTAAAAATCGGGAGAAATATTTCTCCCCATGCAACCTGCAAAGAAGATCCATCACGTATATGTATGGTTCCCTTATATTGGCCGTCGGATATTAGCCGAAAGTCCGGTTCATGAATTTTTTGTCTTCCCTCCACCACGACACCATGATTTTGTAGGTGTTGTGTGCTTCATATAAACTTACAACAAAATCGGTTCTCAACTTTTCTTTCATCTCCCTAAGCTTGTAGTAACTCTAAACCTTTGTTGGCAAGAAAACCTTGACACACACACCATTATCATCGTTAATCAAACATTTGTGTGCATCAGTGTGGTCAATGAGCCACTTTAGGAGCTCAATACAAGGAAACATCGGAGTCTATCTTGCCACCATGTGCAGATATGCCCTATGGATATTTGGAAGGAAATCATCATCAAGTCTTCTTGTGTCAGGATCATTATGCAGGGTATACTCAAAGGGTTCTTCCTTCTTGATTTTCTTAAACAATTCTTCCCAATGAGGGAATGTTGTTTTGGTTCCAAGGTTCACCTCTATGTCTCTTGGTGGCCGTCTTAATGATGGGCACCGGTTTTGGAGCGAATTCTAATTGCCTTGCAACTGCTGGGGAGGAGCCCTCTCTTGTTTCTGGTTCTTGCAACTTTGGTGCTCTTGGTGATTTCCTAGTGGTGGGTTTCTTCGGAGGCATTGTTCTTGCAATTTAATTGGTCTTTCAAACATGTGTACAGAGTAGCATTGGGTCGAAACATATGAAATGAAGCTAAAAAACACCATAAGCCAATACATACCTGTAATTCTCACTACGATTGTTGTTTAATACTTACCGACCCTTGGGAGCCTCTTCCAAATCGTTAGCCTTTCTCTTATGTGTGTTATGAACTCCTTGCCATGCAGATTAGGATCATACACGATGATTTAAAAGAATATAATGGGAGAGATCCTATCATTCATATCAATCAGTTAATATGAGTAATGAATGTCATTCAAAAAAAACTATCATCGGATCTCTGTAAATAAATTCTAACTGGTTGACAGCGGAGGCATGGAAGGAGATGCATTGTATCGACAGGCTTAAACGATATCTTTTGATTTGCGCATGGAAAATAAACTAGTGTTCGATCCATGAATTAACTAACATCTTAAATGCATCGTACCTAACCTATCTAAGGGCCAAAATGTCTCATCACGTTGCGTGCCTCCAATGTATAGATCCGGGATCTGCTATTATCCTTGTGTGTATTTCAATTGATATACTCCCAGTATATATTTATGACGCCGATGATATCGGGGATCGGTGGTCTTGAAAATTTTAAGTGCGTATCTTCTTGGCGGGTTATCATCTTTGTAATTTCCCAACGCTAAAAACATTTCAGGGGTCCCCGATCGGCGATATTATTTCTTTACTCGTGCGATGCTTACTCTTTTGTTTTTCTGTTGAAGCCGACAGATCAAATTTCAACGATATATTTAGTGGATTTTATTCATGGGGATGAAAAAACCTCCATTTGTCGATGCCAATGAAGATCGGCGCTCGGATATTTTGAACTTCTCGAGCAATTTTCGTCACTTTTAATTTTTCCCGATGCCGAATTTCCCGAGTGTGTTGGGGAAAACCTTAGACTGTCGATTTCTTAAGTAGTTATTAATTCCCTTTTAAAGTTAAGATGGTTCTTTATATGTTCAAGAAGACTTTAAACAATTCAAACATGAAAACATAAAGGATAAGCATAGGCAGTAGTTTCATACTGAAGTGGAAACAGATAGTGAAAAATCAAGTGGTACCCAAAAAATTGAAATGGACATAGACTTTTTAGGGTGTGTTGAGTGCTCAACATGACTGCAGTAATCCCAGCCACATAAAAGTGTTGAGAAGGGGTCCAAACGAACTGGGCCACCTTCCCAGTGAATCATTTTTTGAAATATTGTATCAAGGCCCAGGAGAAGGGTACAAAATGTCAATATGCATTAGTTTTTATTTTGATAACGTTGGAGGGAATATAGACATGCAATATTCCAAGTTATGGAATACGATAAAGAAACAAAGGAAACTGGACAATAGTGTTAAATGTTTTGTATACTTTGATAATATTAGGTATCTAATCAAATATGCACCACACATCTCAGTCGATACAGTGTAAACCTACAAGGATATTGTGTGATTCAATGCAGGGATGCACCACATGTACGTGCAAGCAAATAAGGACCATGCATGCCAGTAGCTCCCAACCAGCTAACAAAGGATGTATGATTTATTGTGAATGATTGGGAACATGGGTGGGAAATCCTAGCATAGAAAACATGGCACCCGGAAGATGAAGAAGAACATGATAAGAGTGATGAAGAACTAGATGAGGGGTAGGGGAATGATTAGTACAATAGTGCAGGATATATGCATGGGACATTAATAGCAGAGGCACAACATACAATTCCTATGACAGGAGTCAAACAGAAAGATAAGGGGAAGGATCTGTCATGAGGGTCATGTAATAAGACTAAAGCACATAAGGAACCCTCATTTTATAGTTTGACCAATGACCACATGGACTGAATCGACTACCAAGTACAACATGTCGCAAAGGAAGTCATTAAGGAAGTAATGAGGAAACATGCATAGAAGAACCAGAAGGTATAAGAGGAGATGATAACACTACAACAACTCTTGGAAGCAGAAAACATAACAAAAGAGAACATGTCAAAGGTGGGAACATCCACAATCCCGGTGGAGGAAGTAGAGACTGGTCATCTAGTCTTAACCAAGATAGAAGTTGGACACAATTCACTACAAATTGAGATAGACTCAATTAAGTTCCCAACGGTAGAATTATAGGAACAGGTGAAGGAAATCGACTATCCAAAGATTGTGGTGTCACAACTCCTGACACACATATTACAAAGCCTACAAATGGGCATGTTGCATGAGATTAGGATTTGAGGAGAGGAAGCACACTAGGAATTGAACAAAGTACATGATGAAAAGGCTCAATTGTAGTAATAGTAGGAATAGTAGAATGGAAGGTGGAAGAAGTAAAGAAGGAAAAGAATGAGGCCAAGGAAAGGGCCAGGAAATCCCAAAAGGAAAGGGATGAAGTCGAGATTATGGCATAAAACACACAAGTGGTCATCTAGAAGTTGTACAAAGAAATCCCAGAGGTCCTGATTCTAGTATAAACTACTGTGGAAGAGAAGGTATTAAAAATTGGCAAAGTCACCAAAGGATTCTGATCGAATATTGAGGAGCTACAATTTCAAAGCATGCCACGCATTCTACTAGAATTTCGATCAGGAAGAGAAAGGACAATGATGACAATAATTTCCAACACCGAGAATATAGAAGTAGACTGCACAAAAATTTACGAGGAGAGCGCAAAAATATGGACAGACTTGGTGGAAAATCTAGAGATGAAGTTTGTGGAGGAAAAATTAAGATAAGCACAGGAAAATGCCTAGCAAACTTCAGAGAGAATCAACACACTACCACCAACTTAACGTATGACAACAATTTTGGGATAGAGGCATTCATATGTGCAGGTGGAAAAGATGAGGGATCAACAAAATATCCTTAAATAACATTTAGGAATGTTGGAGGAAGAAGAAATAAAGGTGATAGGAGAATTGGCCACTGGACAGGGAAAGGTGAAACAAGTCTCCCATGAATCATAATAAAACTTCACATCCTTGACTGTGTAGTGGGTCAAAGAGATTGTGGAAACAAAGAAAGTGATAATAAAGGAAGTTGCGACAGTTAAGAAATCCTCCCATAAGTTAATCCAAGAGAGGAGAAGCATGCAACGAGACTAAGTGGCTTAGGACAAGACATAGCTGAGTGTTGGAGGTATATTGGACATGTAGTTTTGGATAAAATTTTGATAAAAATCCTAAGTATAGAATATTTGCGCAGAAGAAGAAGTAAGACTAGGGAGTGCGCAATTGAGGTTCATCAAGAAGTACAACATGTAGAAAAAGGAATAAAGAAGAGAGAAGAATAAAGAAGATAAGAAAGCAAGTGAAAAGGAAGGATTATAGCCCGACGTGCTAAAGATGGAAGGATGCGCAAAAGCAGGAAGAACAGTACTCAGAGTACAAAAGAAGCATGCAAACATAAAATCAGGTGAAAGCATCTTGAACAACAAGTTAACTTGAGATAAAAAAGTAGGGTTTTAAGCCCTAGAATTTACGTATAAATATGTAATCGGTTGGGATATTAGGGGTGTCTTTTCGTTCATGTTATATCAGTTATTGTTATGTGTTTCTTCTGTAGAATAAGAGTGATAATATAGGCTAATAAGAAAATAATCTATGTCTGAATGATAAGGAGATGATGTAGAAAGAAAGATAGAGGCTTGCACTATAGAGTGGCTAGGCTAAGAGAAAGGAAAGATAACCATGATGTATATTTGTAAACGCAATGTGCAAGCCTGAAGTATTTACCAAATGCATAATAAAGAAGCCAACCATTGTGGATGTATCCCATAGTTGGGTGAACCATGTTAACTCATGTGTTCAATGTCTTTTGTGTGATTGTTCATGGATTTTTCCTGATGCATATTAGATTATATTTGTCTTATGTATACTCATTTCACAATTGTTACAGTCAAACGTTTATGTTGTAATATGGAATATAATGGTTATATGAATCTAAAATCACTAATTAGCTAATAAATAATAAAGACAGAGCAATGCGCACAAAACAATAATTAAGAATGAAAAAAATAATCACCTCCCATTCCCTCACTATTGCAGAAACATGGTTCCTGCGGTCCCAATAGATACCTCGGGTGAGACTTTTTCTACATGCAAGTGATTCTGAAAGGACCGGTGTCTAAAGGGTTTTTTTGGTCAAGGGTAACTCAAACCTAGGGTGTTACAACCGTATGCAATGCCAATAGCTTCCATAAGTTTCATGTTTGTAGAGAAGGTTGTAGATTATTCTATTTGTTATAATTAACTACCAGAAAAGTACTACATTGTAATATGTAGATTCGTGCAAAGAGAAGCACGCGTTAAAGATAACCGTGTTTTTATTTTTCGTATGGACGTGTGAAGGGTTTTCAACATTGCTGGATATTGTAGCAGATCATTGGTGGAAAAGAGGAGCTGACCTATGAGTGTGTTTTCCAGAGAGGGGTTGATCTTCCCAAGAAGATTCACAATGAAGGATTTGAATTTGCTATAGAAGGGTCACAAACTATGAGTGCCATCGATTTTCCTGTGGAATAAGAGTGAGAGCCTAGGTGCACCCAAATCCTACACATTGAAGACATGCAATCTATGTTGTGAGATCACTATCCTCATCTGGAGTTGTGAATTGAGTTTGTTTGCTGCTAAAGGGGAAATTTTTGATACATGTGCCCGAGGAGGAGTCACTGCCTATGTAATCAATGAATTTCAATATTTTTTCCACTGAGGAATTTTTGTATAACTTATGAAAGAGTGACATCATCGATTTGAGTTTGAAGGAGCCAGTATCTGAGATATTTTTTATTTTTTTGAGATCCGCAACATACATATTGACAATTGTAAAAGAGTTTGTTTGCCACTTTGTTGTATACCTTTTGTGCCTTCCAATCCGTTGAGGAGAAACCACTACTTTTAATTTATGCATCGAGGAAAGAGAAACTAGTAAGTGAAGTGTTATGTGAGTTCTACAAAAGAGAAGCTCGTACCGTAACAAAGGAGAAGCCCATAAAATTCCATGTGGAAGTTTTAATATACTTTATTATATTACGTTTAAATTAATTATATTGTTAATGTAAAGTCACACTCAATTGTTTAAAATACATGAATTTACTCATTTACGTGTATTTATACAAACAAATATTGAATATATGTTATATATATCGCTCATAGTTGAATTGGTATCATAGCATGGTTTCCAAAAACTCATGGTAATTGCGCATGATGGCCCTTTACCAAGTTTTGGGAGATTCTTGGTCATGTTGACCTATTTTGGGACTTCGACAACTTGTCGAAGGAGGAGCACAAGACGAAGTAGAGATCACAAGATCTTAGCCCCTTTTTGGGTCCTTTTTGGGTTTTTAGGATTATGTAATGGAATTGGGATGTCGGCCCATGGGTTTACCCATGTTTAGGCCTATTTTTTATATATAAATAGATGCTTAGACTAGATAGAAGAAGTAGTGCATCTATGTGATGTGAGACTGGTTGTGCTAAGTACTAGAAGCTAAGTGTTAGTGTGGATTGTAAGGGATTTGTGCCTACTTTGAGAGCCTTGCAGAGCTAAGTGCAAGTGGTTGTAACAGATTGTGGAAGGCTTTGTGTTGTAACAAAAGGAATAAGGATCTAGCGAGATGCGCAGATATCTGTCCTATGTGGAGTAGGGTTTTAAGGCTCTGTGCTTGTAACCAATTTACTAAAGACAATAAAGAATAATAGTTGGTGGACATAGCCCCAGGGTGGGGGTGAACCACGTAAATACTATGTTATGCTCCTTTGTGCCTTGTCTTGATGTGTTCACACGTTATTTGCTAAGTGATTTGATATGTTTAGATAGATATACTTATGCTTTGTGCTTATGATATGCGAGAATGTTATATCTAATCTATATGGCCATGCTTAGTGCTTAACCTGCTCGATCTGATCTATTTATCTATGCTAAGTTCTTAAATACATTAGATTAGTGTGGATGCTGCGAAGCCCTATTTTATCAGCGAAGTGAATATTGATTGAATATTGAGGAACAAACAGTGCTAAGTGATTTATTAAGTAGTACAATCACAGATTTGTGTCCCAGCTAAGGTTGCAGATACCCGAGTCTTGTAACCACCCCTGCCTCTACCTCAAGTGAGTCTTCATCTGCTTCGTAGGTGTTTCCGAAAGGGTCGGTAGTTATGCCGTTGTTGTAGCGTTGAACCCCGAATCTGCCCCTGTGCCAACAAATGGTTTCGTTGCTAGGACCTGAAGCTATGATTTCTAGTAATTGAGAAAGAAGAAGTTATGTGCAAAGATTCATCCTAAAATTGTGAAAGATTTGTGCATAGATCGATCGCTCTAGTGCATAGTGTTCTACTTGATTTATAAAGCACGGTGCTAAAAGAAAGAAGCTCGATCTGAAGAAACGAAGTCAGATCTGAATGATAGAAGCGAGATCTGAAAGATTTTGTGCTCTAAGAGAGGTAAAAGTGAGAATTTATGATTAAAAGAGGTAAGATCTGCAAGCTATGTTCTCTGATAAAGGTAAGAATAGTGAAAAGTTTTAGATTTGGAAGCTTTATGCTCTGTAGAAGTAAGATAAGTGGAATTTTTTGTTTCTAAAGTTTGTATCTAGGTATGTTTGATAGGTTTTGTCCTAGCTTGAAAAATAGGGCACTAATAGATGAAATAAGGCTTGATATGAGTAGATCTGATAAGAATAGTGAAAGATATGTTATACCTATGCATAGAAACAATGTTTGGACTAACAAATGGATGCAAGATCCTAGAGAGAATTTGTTGCAGGTTAGCTCCTATGCTCCTAGTGTGTAGTACAGGAGAAGCTAGGGATCATTTAAAAGGAAGATAGGATTAACCCTCTGTTATAATTGCAGAATACCGAGACATCTTGCTAAGGAATGCCCTGGGAAAAGTCCTAGTTGTCTTTGTTGTAAAGATATGGACCATGAAGTGTTGGATTTCCCTAGAATGATTGCTAATTTGGAAGAAATGAATCTGAATAAAGAAAACCCTAAGGCAGATCCAAAAATGGCAAAATCCCAGGAAGAATCAAAGAAAGTATTGCTACAAATAAATGAAACCCTGAATGACCATCGACATATTAGACTATCAAAGATCTTCAAGGAAAAAGAATTCATTGAAGTAAGAATAGGAGACTTCGACATTGACTGTATTCTGGATGAAGAAACACAGGTGAATATCATGACAAAAAGAACTTGGGAAGCCATAGGTAAGCCTTATATGATCCCTCCATTAGGAGGATTAGGACTATTCAGAGGAAAACTGATAAACCTATGTGGGAAGCTCGTTAGCATACCTATGAACGTTAATGGAACTTCGACAGAAGAAGATTTTGAGATTATTAAATTTATTGAAGACAACACCTCATTTACCATATTACTAGGAAAACCTTGGATTGATAGAGATCAATCTAGATGAAAGGAAGAAGAAGAAGTTTTGGAGAAGAAGAAACAAGAGTTAAAAGATTTCATGACCAGAAGGATTGCACAATTGATTGAAGAACAAGACAACAGATCGAATCTATTTAACACTAGAAACCTAGATGTCAAAGTTGAGATAACACTAGAGGATCCACGGAAAACTGAAGTACTTATCCCAGACAAATAATATCACCTTCGAATCTTAGGAAAGAATATCAACAACACGTAGTGACTATGTCAAACGAAGATAAGAATCAGAATGGGAAAAGACATACTGAGACAAAGCTCACTGGAAATAAGGATAGAAAGTTAAGTTCAAAAAGTTGCAGAAGGTTCCAGAGGGAACTTCACAAACAAAAAAAATGTAGAATTGGAGCTTCGTCGGGATATCAGAACAACGACACATGGCACTTCGCCATGCTGAAGCAATATATTCATTGGGGACATTATAATGATTCGATCGATGCTCCAAACAAGAAGAAAGGAAATTATGGTTCATCATCAGACTACATGAGACCAAAATGTAGACTACTCTCACCTCATATGACTTTGATTTCATTGTAGTAGCACTGAACGATGCTTCGTTGGAGATAGAAGAGAAGAAAGAGGCTCAATAGGAGGATATATACAATAGAATTAAGATTGAACTTCAAGGGGTGCATGAGACACTATAGTCCAGCTGCTCAATTTCCACTATGCCTCTACCATTGGAAACACCAGAGCTAGGAGATGAGCCAACTCAACTCCACTGAATCGCTGACACAGTCGAAGCTTTCCTTCGACAAGCATAGGAAGAAACAACACAAGCCGCCCAAGCTTTAAAACAAGTACAATAAGACCTTCTAGAGAAACGCGGTGCTACAGAACAGGAAAATATTTCCCTCCAAGCGAAGTGGGATGAACAAAGAGCACAACTGTAGCAAAGCAAGGAATAGTTGCTTGCGGAGCAACTCGAAGTAAAGGAAAGGGTCAAAAAAGCACTTTTCTCTGTGATAGTTTTCGAAGTAAAGGAAAAAGAGAGAGTTCCGCAACAAGTAGTGCAACTTGAAGAAGTGTTTCAAAAACTACAACAATGCATAATAGATTTTGAGCTATGCACAATGCCCGAGACCCCACAAGACGTAAGAGATCAAAAGGAAGCAACCGCCAGGAGCGCAGTTGAGAGACTGAAGGATGTTTCTGGGGAGTGCAAGCAGTTGATTAACCACAGTGGCCAAGCATATGAGAACCTTGCTGAGAACCCAGAGTTACAGGCACTAGATTCACAGCTCCATGAAGCGAAGCAGCATGCAGACACACTACAGGCGCAGCTGAAGGCCCTGTCAGTTGTAGATAGAATGAAGAGATCTCAAGATCAACGCACCACCCAGCAACAGATCCATACAATCCAAAGAAAATTTATGGAAATAACTCAATGGCTCCAACCTTTGCAAGATAAGGCCTATCAGTTACTTACAGAGGTTGAAAGCCAAGGAGAAGAGATAGAACAGGTTATCACCATGACAAAACAACTCCTAGAAGGGCCATTGAATGACACAGTGATCCAGGAGTTCGTCGAGAAAGAATTCATAGAAAAGCAGTAGGTCAAAGAAGATTGAGCCAAGATTGAGGCATTCGAGGCATAAATAGTCAAACCAAAGTGACTTAGGACAAGTCATAAGTGAGTGTTGGGGGCCTGTTTTCCCTTGACCAAGTTTTTGAATATTCATGGTCATGTTGACCTATTTTGGGACTTCGACAGCCTGTCGAAGGAGGAGCGCAAGACGAAGCAGAGATCACGGGATCTCGGCCCCTTTTTGGGTCCTTTTTGGGTTTTTGGGATTATGTAATGGGATTGGGATGTCGACCCATGGGTTTACCCATGTTTAGGCCTATTTTGTATATATAAATAGATGCTTAGGCTAGATAGAAGAAGTAGTGCATATATGTGATGTGAGACTAGTTGTGCTAAGTGCTAGTGTGGATTGTAAGGGATTTGTTCCTACTGTGAGAGACTTGCAGAGCTAAGTGCAAGTGGTTGTAGCAGACTGTGGAAGGCTTTGTGATGTAATGCAAGGAATAAGGATCTAGCGAGCTACGCAGATCTCTGTCCTATGCGGAGTAGGGTTTTGAGGCTCTGTGCTAGTAACTGATTGAATGAAGACAATAAAGAAGAAGAGTTGGTGGACATAGCCCCAGGGTGGGGGTGAACCACGTAAATATTGTGTTATGTTGCTTTGTTCCTTGTCTTGATGTGTTCACATGTTATTTGCTAAGTGCTTTGATATGTTTAGATATATCTACTTATGCTTTGTGCTTATGATATGCGAGAATGTTATATATGATCGATATGGCCATGCTTAGTGCTTAATCTGCTCGATCTGATATATTTATCTATACTAAGTGCTTAAATACATTAGATTAGTGTGGATGCTGTGAATCCTTGTTTTATCAACGAAGTGGATATTGATTGCATATTGAGGAACTGACAGTGCTAAGTGATTTATTAAGTAGTACAATCATAGATCTGTGTCCCAGCTAAGGTTGCAAACACCTGAGTCTTGCAACCACCCTTTCCTCTACCTCAGGTGAGCCATCATCTTCTTTGCAAGTGTTGCCGAAAGGGCCAGTAGTTAGGGATTTGTTGGTGTGTTGTTGTAGCGTTGAACCCCGAGTCTTCTCCTGTGCCAACATCGCATTTTATTGGGAAGGTACTATAAGGAAAGGAAGTAAAAAATAAAAAGAAAGAAAAGGAAAAAATGAGGGTTATTGTTTTTTACCAATGGTGGTTTAGAGGCTTGTGGTTTTAGTAAACCGTTGGCCCATTGTATTTCCTTGGATCATGGTTTTTGAAAACTATTGGCCTATGTTTTTTTTTAAATATATATAATATTATTGGAGAGATAAAGTAAAAGGAAGAAATCAAAGTCAAGTTATATAGAAGGAGAAGTATTTCATAAGGAGTGTTTGAACGTTGGGAATTAATATTTAATTAATCTATATTAAAATATCAATATAAAAGTAAAATACAAGGTTAAAATAATCCTTACTTGCGTGTAGCAATGAAGATTTGAACATCTTCATCAGGGCATACTTGAACATCTTCCCTTTAGGTTCCTATGACTGTCTAATTGGGATGGATTGGTTGGACCAACATCATGCCATCCTATACTGTCATAACAAGGCCTTTACTTGCTTGGATGAGGAAGGGACCCTAAGGAAGGTGCAGGGAATTCCTAGGGAAATAACCATCCGAGAAATTTCATCATTGTAGCGGAAGAAATGTTACAGAAAAGGGTGTCAAATATTTGCAGCACATATGTAAGAGACACCTAAAGATAAGGTGCAAAATTTGGAAGATTATGTAGTCTTGGAAAAATTTGAATATCTGTTCAGGGAGGTACCATGACTACTCCCAAAGAGAGATATTGATTTCTCTATAAATTTAATGCCTGGAGCAGCTCCATTGTCAAAGACTCCTTACAGAATGAGTACACCAGAGCTGAAGGAGTTGAAAATGCAACTTGAAGATCTTCTGAAGAAGGGGTATATACACCCAAGTGTGTCACCTTGGGGTTCCCCAGTCTTGTTTGTGAAGATGAATGATGGAAAATTAATATTGTGCATTGATTTCAGACAGTTGAATAAAGTGACTCTTAAGAACAAGTATCCTCTGCCAAGGATTGATGATCTTTTTGATCCATTGAAGGATGCCAAGATATTTTCAAAGATAGATTTCAAGTCAGGATACCATCATGTAAGGATTACAGAGGAAGATATTAGCAAGACCGCCTTCAAGACAAGGTATGGTCATTATGAGTTCACATTGGTGCCATTTGGGTTGTCAAATGCACCAATTGTTTTCATGTTCTTAATGAATGGTGTTTTTCGAGAATATTTAGACAAGTTTGTCATTGTCTTTTTAGATGAAATTATGATATACTCTAATTCATAATAAGATCATGAGCATAATTTGATAATGGTGTTGCAATTATTAAGGGAGCATCAGTTGTATGCCAAATTGAGCAAGTGCTAATTTTATGAGAAGAAAATTCATTATTTGGGGCATATCATTTCAAAGGATGGGATAGTAGTGGATCCTAAGAAGATAGAAGCCATTAGAGAATTGTCAACGCAAAAGAATGTGACAGAGGTCAAATCATTCATGGGTCTTGTAGGCTACTATAGGAGATTTATTGAAGGATTTTCAAAGATTTCACACCCAATCACTTCCTTGCAAAGAAAAGGTGTGACATTTCAGTGGACATTGGATTATGAAAAGAGTTTCCAACACTTGAAACAATTATTAGCAAGTGCTCCAATACTAAGGATTGCAAACCCAAATGAAGACTTCATTGTATGCACATATGCGTGTAAAGAGGGACTTGGTGGAGTCCTCAGTCAAAATAGGTTTGTTATGTGTTATGATTCAAGGAAGTTAAAGGAACATGAAAGACACTATGCCACTCATGATTTGGAGTTGGCAGCCATAGTGCATGCCTTGAGAAAATGGATACATTACCTCATGGGGAAAAAGTTTGAGCTAAGAAATTACCATAATGGTCTAAAATATTTATTTGATCAACCAACTCTAAATGCTAAGAAAAGCATATGGTTAGAGTTTTTAAGTGAATATGACTTTGATATAATGCATATCAAAGGGAAAGAGAACAAAGTGGATGATGCACTCAAAAGAAGAGTGCATGAATTGCATGCTAAAACCATTAGCACGTACCAATCAGATTTCAAAGACAGAACTATAGAGGCTGCTAAATTAGATTTGCATTACAAGGAATTAGTAGCAAAATTACATCAAGGTAATTTGCAATAGAAAATTGAAGAATACAAGCTAGATAATGATGCAATTCTCATGTACAAGGGCATAATTTATGAACCAAATTCTCAGGAATTGAAAATTTTGATATTGAGAGAAATGCATAACGTGCCTTATGTTGGGAACCCAAGATATTAGAAAAATATTGCAGCTATCAAGAGCCAATATTATTGGCCAGGCATGAAGAAAGAGGTTGTTGATTTTATTGAAAGATGTTTGGAATGTCAAAAGGAAAAGGATGTGCATAGACACCCAACTGGTTTGCTACAACCATTATCCATTACTGAGTGGAAATGGGAAGTTGTAACAATGGATTTCATCACTATACTTCCCAGAACAAACAAGCAACATGATTCTATCATGGTAGTGGTGGATAAGCTTACTAAGGTTGTACATTTTGTTCCAGTTAAGCTCACTCACAAGGCAACCAACATTGTTGATGTTTATATGAGAGAAATTGCTATATTATATGGCATACCCAAGACAATTGTGTGTGACAAAGATCCAAAATTTACCTCAAAATTTTGGAAAGGATGATTTATGTCGGTCACTATAATTTCTTATTAACTAAACAATCAAGTGTTACATAAATTGTCAACCTAGGGAAGTCTGTTTATTTCAAAGGCAATCACACACTGTATATGCTCAATCTCAAAAGCAATCTAGAGTTGTAGTAGAAGTACAATAATCACACCTTGCTTTGAACAGACTGAAGTTCTACTTTGAATTATAGAAAAGCAATCTATCTATTGCAGAGTTTGATATTCAAAGGAAAATAATTATCAAAAGAATCCTGGATTACATTAAGAAACAACAACCTAGGAAAATAAATCCTTCAGCATACTGCAAGGGAGACTAACTATTCTATAACAGAGAACAGGACCCTATTCCCCAAGAAGGAATCTTCATCACCTGTCTCTGATTATCACACTTTCATAAATTCATTACCAATCAAAATAATTAACAAGTACTGAAGGATAACTATTCTATAAGAGAGACAAGGACCCTATTCCCCAAGAAGGAATCTTCAACACCTGTCTCTGATTATCACACTTTCATAAATTCATTACCAATCAAAATTATTAACAAGTACTAAAGGCTAATTATTCTGTAACAGAGAACAAGACCCTATTCCCCAAGAAAGAATCTTTAGCACCTGTCTCTGATTATCACACTTTCATAAATTCATCAAGCAGAATTACTAATTAGAATAATCAACAATTACCTAGGAATGAATTGTATGAAAACAATGTAACAATCAGTAAAGAAGAGTTTCAGAAAAACAGAGTTCAGTAAAGTAGAGTTTCAGCGAAACAGAGTCTAAACAAGGCGTGAACAAAAAAATAATACTAACATACTACAAAATTAATGGGTGAATATTGTGAAGAAGGTGGGCCCTCTCCTTCTCACAAGATTCCCCAGAAATGAAAGGAACTAAGAAGAAATGCTCAGAATAATATTTTATTCATCTATCAAATGTATCATGTTACAATATCCCAAAGTGAACATGCTCTTCTCTGTAATTCCTTTCTGGCCAAAAATTCCCCCCCCCCCCGTCTAATGACGATTTTCCCTTATTTAAAGAGGATAATCTTCTCAATACAATTGATCATGAAATTACATGTGTACATACGAATCCTATTCTTAGTCGGATCTAATCTTCTATGCTGGAATAGGATATTCTAATCTCCCATAGCAAAATTCTATTACAGTAGTTGGAATGGTGCTGGGTTGAGGTGCAGTTGTTGCAGCCAGTGTAACAGATTCTTTATTTATCTTCTTGTTACTGTCATTGTATACTATGTCAGCATCGCAAATCACAGACTGTTTCAGCAACGAGATTTGCGTTCTGTTTGACTGTTTCAGCAATGTGGTCTCAAGCAACAGCTATGGTTGGTGTTGGCTTAAGGTACGGCTGTTGTAGCCAGTGTAACAGCTCCTTCTTGTTACTGCTGTGTGAATTGTTGTTCCAGTATCACAAATCACAGACTGTTTCAGCAACAGGATTTGCATGTTGTTGACTGTTTCAACAATGGGTCTTCAAGCAACAACGATATATAATCTGCAATTCAAACTATTTCAACAACTATATGTTTCTGATCAATGGCTAAGTATGAGAGTAATGTAAAATTACATGTAAAACAAATTAAACATATAGCAAAGAGAAGAAACATTTTATACCTTTGGAAGGATAGGTTAAGGTGATAATGTAGGCTTAAATGTGAGTGGGAAAATGATGTAATGATAGAAAAAAATATGAACAAAAAGGTACATTATAGGGTCCTAACATCCCCCCCAACTAAAAAGGTTGCATGTCCTCAGGCAACTTCAATCTAAATCAGAATCTGGATACCGACTCTGAGTGTGCAAATTACTTAAGCAATCGTTGTGGAAAGTGTTATCTATTGGAGCTCTAAATCCTTGAACGCATTATAGCCTTTGCCAAGTTGTTTTTTCAACCTTCTTGGGAAACTTATGATGAACTTTATATTTCTCTGTTGGAATCCATAGAATAGGAAAATGGAACTAATAACCTATCCATATTTCAACACATTGTTGAACACATTTGATGTAGCTAGGTACCCGAGAGATTGTTGTCTCAAGATTGGTAGGACTAAAGGGATTGTGCTCCTGCCTTTTCTCAGAAGATTGTTGCTAAAACAAGTTATTTTCTTGTAGGGCAGCGATCTCTGTGGATTTAATAAACTATTGACAATCCTGAAGTACTGTTGTCTATTGCTGCCGAATATATTGAATCATCCATGGTTTCTTCAAAAATTGATAATACTATGCAACAAAGGTGGCAGCGTTCTGTGGTTCTGGCCGTATCCAGAGGAGGCGGTTATATTCGTTATGCTTGGCAGCTAGGAAGTAATTCTGCCATGTAATATCATTGTTAAGGAAGGAGGTGAGTGCCTGAATTTGGATATCACCGACAAGAGGGTTAAGGTTAAGATGTCAGTTCTTAGGGATGGCCTCATTATGAAGATATGCCTCACATAGGAGGTGTTGATCAATAGTAGAGGCTTCTGCAAAAGTTCTAACAAAATCTGTTGGATTTAACACTGCGTGGGGTCTGCCTTCTTTGATTGATTTAATCTAAAAAAATGTAAGTCGTTCTATGAGGAAAAGAGAGTAATTGGAGGATGGTTTCCTAGCAACCAACAATTTTTGTGCCAAGTCAAAGATCAGGAGGAATTTGCCTTTTATCTCTTCATTCTGCTTCTTATGGGCACAGGATTCTTGGCATGTTTGCTCCAAAGCTTCCTAGTTTGAATAGATGTGGTTTAGCCAAAGTAGTCTGTGCTCCTGCAAGCTTTTGTCCTGTGTAACCACATACTCTTTTTTCCATTTGTCCATTATTGTCTGCTCATCTCATGGTTGAGTTTGTGTTTCAACATCGCAAGTGATAGGCTAAGGTAGGGTCTGAGTGGCTCGTTCCACAAGAGTATGGGTGTTGATCTTGCTAGGAGGGGAAGATTCATCAATAGGCAATGTTTGTACAGCTTTACTCATAAAAACAAGGGCTTCAGATGTAGTAGTTGTTGTAGGCCAGGGTTCATTTTGAATTTTGGAAGGTCCTACTGGTTCTTGTGTAACAACAGGGTTTTCTTCTTTGACTACAAAAGTCGTAGGTGCAGGGGAAGCTCCAAGCATTGGAATTTGAGTTACTTTGTAGCCTGCTTGATAATAAATGTCCCCACATTGACTACACATATACTCTCTACACTGATTCTCTTTTGTGTTTTCTTCTATCATGGTTGCTATGCGAGCTAGGGTATACAATTTAAGTTCGTTGTCATAGGCTTCCTTTACCATTACTAGCTCTTTCTTGTAGGCTTCCAGTTCAGACCTTAGGAACTCATTTTCTTGTAAGACAGAGGCCATTGTTGGTTCTAGTTGTTGATATTTCATGGGTGTATTAAGAGGGGTGACTGGTTCTTGTGTAATAGTCACAGCCGCAATAGATGGTTCTTGTGGAGAAGCTACAAGATCAACAACTGATTCTTTTGTTTCAGCATCTTGATGTAGAGAAAGTAGTGTTGCGGCACCCTAGGCATCTGATTCTTGTATTTCGAGAACAACATCAGCAGTTGGTTCTTATGTTTCAGCTGTAGTTGGTTCTTGTATAACAGTTATAGCTGGTTCTTGTGTTTTAGCTACTGGATGAGTAGCTGGTTCTTGTTTTTCAGCTACTTTATTTAAAGAGAATAATGTCGCAGCACCTTGGGCCTCTGGTTCTTGTGTTTCAGTGCCCATGGGTGGAATAGGTAAAAATTCCAGAATTTGGGAGGGTGGAGGTGTATGGGATTTTAGCAAGATGGGTTGGGGGTTTAGGGCAGTGGCAGTAGTGGCTGCTCTTGTTGAGGTCCTTGTTCATTTTCTTTGTAAAAAGGAGGGAAAAGGAGGAATTTACTTCTTTCTTTTATGTGTGGGTTTTTCCTAAGTGATGGGGCAAGGAGGGTTATCAGGTTTATCTGGTTCAAAATCATCGCTAAGGATATGAACAGTAGGAGTAGATGATTCTGGTAAGTTGTGGGGCGGTCTTGGTATGGTAGGATATTTAATTGGATCAATTGGATCGGTAGGCGGATTAATAGGTATTTCCGGAGGGTCTGGAAGGTTTTGTGGTTGTTGTTCCTGAGGATTTTCAGGATGTTCAGCAGCTTCCTGACGGTCTATGGGTGTGTTGTTTAGGGGAGGGTTTTGTTGGGAAAAACCCTTTTGGATGAGTAGTTGAGAGAGACGATGATGGGTGAGGGAAAGGGCGGGATTTTTAGCCTTTTTACAATAATGCGACATATTTCTAAGACATCCGAGTAGATAGTAGGGAATATTCACCAATCTAGCATGTCGTAAATGGGATAACAAGACAAAATTGTACTGGTAGACTACCTGGTATCGGCCTTCACAGGTGAGGTAGTGCTTGACAAACTCTGTAATTTTCGGCCAAGGAGGCGGCAACGAGCTAAGTCAAACACCCCAGCCCTTAGGTTCAAATTTTTCTCCTGGAAAAAGAAACTCCTACTGGGCATTAAGGATGATGTGTTTGCGGTTGAACCAGCGAATGCCAGTGACAGGGAGACCCGAAACCTGTGCTATATCATCCTCTGTGACTGGAATCCGAACCCCTTGAATAATGGAATGATTTTCTTGAAGATTTTGAGAAAATTGAAGAACCTGTTGTTGATCAAATCCCTGGAGCCTCTGAAAATAACCCAGCCAACCTGCCTGCAAAAAAATTTGATAGACTTCTGGATACAATTCTAACAAGGCTGTCGTGGCGGGCTCATATCATATAACAGGGCCTCCCATAGCTAACAGCTCAGTAAAATGCACAGTCAAAGAGTCAAGTAACTGCTTCTGAGCAGAGTAAGATTTGTGGGTGATGGCATGCAAATGGTGGTGAAAACAAACGAAATGATGGGTAAAAAGGAATGATGGTAGTCGGTTCATGTGAAATGATGGCATAAGATTTCGATATTCCCCCCCCACCCCAAGTACGGCTAAAATAATGATTTTGAGTGAATGATAAGAATGAGTCAGGATCTTCTCATTAGCCATAATTCAATTGTATTTACATATAAAGTTTACATACCTCATCTTTACCTTTGATTTGTACTTCAAAAAAAATATAGTGCCTATCCATAATAGTTCTGCAGTAACCATGGGAGAGACTTTGGATTTATTAGAGAAATTGTATCAAGGGTTTGTTTAATTATGAGAGAGGGTCGTGAAAGGACAAAATGTAGTATGAGAGTGAAAGAGCTGAAGAAGATGTTTTTATTGACAGGGAATGCTGAGAAAGTGGTGTTTCAGCAACAGGAAAAGAATAGAAAAACGTTTGTTGAAGAGTGATGTTTTAACAATGGAAAATACTGCTGAAGAAATGGTGTTTCAGCTGTGGCAAAATATTTTTGAGCAGTGGTGTTTCAGCAATGGGAAAGAAAAATGAAATATTGTTGAACAGTGGTGTTTCAGCAATGGAGAAAAAGGGCGAAATATTGTTGAACAGTGGTGTTTCAGCAATGGGGAAGATGGGAAAAATAAGGAAAATGTTGTTGGAAAGTGATGAAGAAAGAGGGAGCAGTGCTTCACAAAATGAAGCTTGGATCTTCTTGAAGTAAAATCGTCCTTTCTTGGTAGGCCTTTTCTTTGATCGGGAATCTGCAAAAGAATCAATTGTAACATGTCATTCTTTGACAGAGATTATTAGTAAAAGAAATTTAATCTAATACTAAAGGAATTAAATTCAGAAAAATTAATTGCAATGAGGGGTAGGAGGCTCCTCTAAAAAGAGATCATGTGAGTTTGCCACACATGTGGCCTTAAAATCTTCTTTGGAAATAGGGCACTGGTACAGAAGGAGCCAATGACCATTCACTAATAACGGTGTTTTAGAGTCATCAATTGTGAGGAGCCTTACTGTTCCATTGGGGAAAACAATGTCCACTTCGTAACGCCCAAGCCATCTTGTACGTAGTTTCCCTTGAAATTATTTAAACCGAGAATCATACAGTAAATCCCAGTTACCTTTTTGGAATTGCTTATGCTTGATGGTTTTGTCATGCCATTTTGATCTTTGTTGTTGAATCATAGTTGTCTGATGAATGACATATAGTCTTTTTTCATCCAATTCATTAAGTTGCTACAACCTGGATGTCTGTGCATCGTTCAAATCAAGGTTGACAGCTAAAGCAGTCCTTAAGGTTTTGATTTCAAATTCCACAGGAAAGACGACACTTTTTCCATAAACTAATTCATAGGGAGAGAATCCTGTAGTATTTCTCCGGGTAGTTCTGTAAGCCCATAATGCTTCAGGGAGCCTGTGAGACCAGTGTTTTCTGTTTTCCTTCACTGTTTTTGTGAGAATGGCTTCTATTACTTTGTTTGTACTATTCACCTATCCATTGGCTTGGGGTTGGTATGGTGTAGTCATTCTATGATGAATATGATATTTTTGAAGGGTGGCTTTAAATCCATGAGAAGTGAAAGGAGGTCCTCCATCTGTGACTAATTCTCTAGGCACTCCAAATCTGATAAAGATATCTTCAAATAAAAAACCTAGAACCGCTCCTTCTGTATCTCTATGGAGTGCTTTATCCTCCACCCATTTGGTCATATAATCTATGCAGACCACTATATAAACTTTTTTATTGGATGGAGGGTTAATGGGTCCTACAAAGTCTAAGGCCCATTTTTCAAATGGTTCGAGTACTACCTGGGAATTTAATGGCATTTCATCTCTATGATTAGGTTGACCCATTCTTTGACAGCTATCACAGGATCGATTATATTTCTTTGTATCTTTCAAAAGTGAGGGCCAATAATAACCCATCCTGAGAATTTTATGTGTTGTTCTCTTATCAGCAAAATGCCCTCCACAAGGGCCATCATGACAAGATTTCAGTAAATCATAAGCCTCATCTTCTCTAATGTATCTTCGGATTTCTTGATCAAGTCCTGTGTGGAAAAGACACCCACTTATTCAGCTATACCGAGCACTTTGTTGAATAATTCTTCTTTTCTCTCGGTGGGATAGGTGTGGTGGTGACTTCCCTGCAACCAAGTAGTTAGCGATGTCTGCATACCATGGTGAGTGAGCAGATACTGCAAATAGATATTCATCAGGAAAACAATCATCTACTGGAGAATTATCATCAGGTGTTAACCGAGAAAGGAAATCAACAACTACATTTTCTTTTCCTGGTCTATCTACAATTGTAATATCAAATTCTTGTAATAATAGTAA
>SNQJ01S0010325.1:61687-95841 GCA_010110895.2 Picea sitchensis
TTGTTGACCTCTCCAATTTGGATTCCATTGGTTAAGGTAAGGTTGTTGTTGTGGAGGCCAAGGAGTCCACATTGTTGGGTCTACAAAGGGAGGGTTAGTTTGTTGCATGGGTGGGTAATTCATTTGATTGAGGGGTGGGTATTTCATTTGATTAAAGGGAGGGTAATTTGATTGATTAAAAGAAGGATAGTTATTCCAACGATTAGAAGATGTAAATGGAATATTAGGATTCATACCTTGTCCCCGTGGCTGCCATTGCCTTCTCTGTGTCAATAGATAGACAGATTTAGCTTCTTCATCAGTTGGTTGTAATGCTGCCTTGATTCCTGGTAAAGAAGGACATTGTTGAGTTTCATGATCCTTATCACAAATGGTGCATATTGGATTTTTGTCCAATGGGCATTCCCTTCGTGGGTTCTTATCTCTGCATTTGGAACAAAAGATGGACAGAGTTGCTTCTGCTTCGGCTTGTTTCTTTTGAATTTGCAAGGTATCAATTTGTGAAGCAAAAGAGCTTAACATTTAAGTTTTAA
Organism: Picea sitchensis; assembly: GCA_010110895.2. Taxonomy (NCBI): domain Eukaryota; kingdom Viridiplantae; phylum Streptophyta; class Pinopsida; order Pinales; family Pinaceae; genus Picea; species Picea sitchensis. The sequence continues at coordinate 62,221 of SNQJ01S0010325.1, forward strand.
AACCCTCAAGTAAATTACCTATTTTGGCTCTTGTTTCTCCTCCACTGGCTGATTTTTGAACTCTTGAAAATGTGGTATCCCTGTTGTTTGATCTATTCCTTGCAGCTCCTCTTGAACATCTTTTACATAGGTTAACAATTTCATCATATGATTCCTTAGATATGTCCCCTTTATCAAGCATATTCAGCATATCTAGACAGTCATCCCTTACTCCTTTTAGTAATATTGTTTTAAGAATATCTTTACTTACATCGGGGTGACTGGCTCTTTGTAGATTATACTGTAGCCTTTCCACAAAGTCCTCTAAATTTTCATCCTCTTTCGGTATCATCTTGAATAGTTCCTCTCTTTTTTCTCTTGTTCGGTAATAGTCTTGGTATTTGTGCAGGAATTTTTGTTTCATCTGATCCCATGTTGTGATTACATTACCTCCAAGACTCATGAACCATCTTAATGCATTTTATTTTAATGTTGTTGGAAATAGCTTTAATTTTTTAGCATTGAAAATGTAATCATAACTTCTGCATAATATGTCAAACTCGAAAAGGAATTCATCAGGATCCTCTAAAGATAAACCATGAAAGTTGGGTAAAGCTGAGAGTGGAATATTCTTCATGGGAGTTACTCCTCTAGGAAGATCACCAATAGGAAATCCTAAGGTAGAAAAAGAGTTTTCATATTTTACCTCTGCTTCAAGACCTGCCTGTTCTTCATGGTGTAGTTCTTCATTATACTCATCCATGGTTTCTTCTATTTATTCCCCTACTGTACTTGCTCGATCCTCAATGTTTTCTACCGGTTTCTCAACTGTCTCGGGGCTCCAAATCTCTTTCCCCATTTCAACGTTCGCTTGAAAGGAAGGTTGAGGCTTTGGTTTTCGAGAGATTTGTTGTTGAGGAATAGTAGATTCAAATTTTGATATAATATGGTCGATGAAGGTTTTTCTTCCTCCTCTTCCTCTGCCCCTACCACCTGTAGGGTCAGTTTCCTTGGGGGGTCCGCGTCCTCTCATGCAATCTGTTCATCTGAAAGAAAATTGTAAATTCTTTTGAAATCTATAATTACCTTCCCCAGCAACGACGCCAAAATGTTGGTCACTATAATTTCTTATTAACTAAACAATCAAGTGTTACATAAATTATCAACCAAGAGAAGTTTGTTTATTTCAAAGGCAATCACACACTATATATGTTCAATCTCAAAAGCAATCTAGAGTTGTAGTAGAAGTACACTAATCACACATTTCTTTGAACAGACTGAAGTTCTACTTTGAATTACAGAAAAGCAATCTATCTATTGCAGAGTTTGATATTCAAAGGAAAATAATTATCAGAAGAATCCTGGATTACATTAAGAAAGAGCAGCCTAGGAAAATAAATCCTTCAGCATACTACAAGGGAGACTAATTATTTTGTAACAGAGAATGGGACCCTATTCTCCAAGAAGGAATCTTCAGCACCTGTCTCTGATTATCACACTTTCATAAATTCATTACCAATCAAAATGATTAACAAGTATTGAAGGCTAACTATTCTGTAACAGAGAATAGGACCCTATTCCCCAAGCAGGAATCTTCAGCACCTGTCTCTGATTATCACACTTTCATAAATTCATCAAGCAGAATTACCAATTAGAATAATCAACAATTACCTAGGAATGAATTGTATGAAAATAATGTAACAATCAGTAAAGCAGAGTTTCAGCAAAACAGAGTTCAGTAATGTAGAGTTTCAGCAAAACAAAGTCTAAACAAGGCGTGAACAAAAAAATAATACTAACATACTACAGAACTAATAGGTGAATCTTGTGAAGAAGGTGGGCCCTCTCCTTCTCACAAGATTCCCCGAAAATAAAAGGAACTAAGAAGAAATGCTCAGAATAATATTTTATTCATCTGTCAAATGTATTATCTTCTCAATACAATTGATCATGAAATTACATGTGTACATACGAATCCTATTCTTAGTCAGATCTAATCTTCTATGTTGGAATAGGATATTCTGATCTCCCGTAGCAGAATGTTGTTACAGTAGTTGGAATGGTGCTGGGTTGAGGTGTAGTTGTTGCGGCCGGTGTAACAGCTTCTTTATTTATCTTCTTGTTACTGTTGTTGTATACTGTTTCAGCATCGCAAATCACATATTGTTTCAGCAACGAGATTTGCATTCTGTTTGATTGTTTTAGCAACGTGGTCTCAAGCAACAAATATGGTTGGTGTTGGCTTAAGGTACGACTGTTGCGGCCAGTGTAACAGTTCCTTCTTGTTATTGTTGTGTGAATTGTTGTTCCAGCATCGCAAATCACAAACTGTTTCAACAACGGGATTTGCGTGCTATTGATTGTTTCAGCAACGGGTCTTCAAGCAACAATGATATATAATCTGCAGTTCAAACTGTTTCAGCAACTATATGTTTCTGATCGATGGCTAAGTATGAGAGTAATGTAAAATTACATGTAAAACAAATTAAACATATAGAAAAGAGAAGAAACGTTATATACCTTTGGAAGGATAGGCTAAGGTGATAATGTAGGCTTAAATGTGAGTGGGAAAAGGATGTAATGATAGCAAAAAGTATGAACAAAAAGGTACATTATAGGGTCCTAACAATTTAATGGATTTGGAACAAATTTGAATTTTAGTACAACTTATCATCCAGAATCAGATGGACAAGCAAAGAGGGTGAATCAAGTGATTGAGGATATGTTGAGGATGTATGTGATGGATAAACCATCAAAATGGGAAGACTACCTAAACTTGGTAGAGTTTTCTTATAACAATGGGTACCAAGCATATCTAAAGATAAGCCCATTTGAGGCACTTTATGGAAGAAAGTGAAACACGTCAGTAAGATGGGATAACCCAACAAGTAGAGTAGTGGTAGGGCCAGATTTGCTCAGGGAAATGGAGGAGAAGATGATTAAAATAAAACAAAATTTAAAGGTTGCCCAAGACAGGAAGAAAAAATATGCTGATAAAGGAAGATTCACATGGAATTTAAAGTGGGTGATCATGTATTCTTGAAAGTGAGGGCCAATAGAAGTTCCCTGAAGTTGGGAAATTGTTCAAAGTTGGTAACTCGCTATTGTGGGCCATTTGAAATCCTAGAGATGATTGGTCCAGTAGCTTATATGATTGCATTTACTGCATCTATGTCTATTCATAATGTATTACATGTATCATTACTCAATAAATATATACCTTATGCTATTCATGTTATTGATTGGAATGTGATTTAGGTGGAGCAAAAAGGTTCTTTTCAAGTGCATCTCGTACGTATTCTGGACTGGAAAATCAAATAGCTTCAAAATCCATCCATAGGGATTGTAAAGGTCCAATGGACCTCGTATGGTCCTGAGAACGCTACTTGGAAGCACGAGGATGCAATGCGGGCAGAATACCCACATCTTTTTGAGGATTTTTAAAATTTTGTTGTATATGGGTACATGATGCACTGAGGACAGTGCATAAATAAGGGTAGGGGATTGTAATATCCCTATGCCGAACCCAATGGTAATGTAGATGAAAATGTACTTAAGTTGGTGAGTTGTTTGATATCATTTTGTATGCACATTTCATGGCATAGTGTGTGCTTGTACTGCGCACTAAAATGATGAAGTGTGCACATTCCTGGATACCACGCACAACAACTTGAGTGCGCGCGATATTGAGGCCAGGGAGCCTTTTGTATATACGTTGCGTTTATAGGCTGGTGAGCCAGTTATTATAATCTAGGATGCTTATGTTTTGATTAGGCTGGAGAGCCTAGATGTTAAAGGCCAGTGCACCTATTTTTATATATGTCTCATAATTAATATAAAATACACCATTGCGCGTAAACTGACCATGATAAAAGAGTATGGGGGACTAAACTCCACTAGTTAGGGAATTGGTGGGGGCTAAAAGTTAAGGAAAAGGTCTAAGCTAGGGAGATTAAGCCAAAAAGGAATATTATATTAATATTTCTTAAATCATAAAGTATGGATAATTATTTTATCCTAAGTTCTAAAGTTGGGGACAAGTAGGCCAAAGTAGCTCCCAACATGACAAGTGTTAAGTTGGGGACATGCATACATATTGTTGGGACTTAGTTCATTTTCCCATCTTTTCCATCATTCTTCCCATGATTCCTTCCATCATTCAGTCATCTAGTCAATCATCCATGAGCATGCACACACCCATTGAGATATCTTTCGTATCTTCGTGATTGTACATGAACTTGTATCCATAGTCATTTTGTGTTGGTGTATCTAGTTAGCTTGGGAGCTGGACTGAAGAAGCGGGTTGTCCGGCCCGTGGGATATTGAAGAGGCGGGTTGTTAGACCTATGAGAAATTCTCTGGGTGAGAGAATTATTGGGAATTGATTTCTTGAATGTGCTAAACTTCATCTATAGTTCTCTGAGACTTCCTGTCGGGCTTGTTGCTGAAGCTCAGAAAGGAAGCGGGGTAGCCGAAGGAATGTTGAGAAGAGAAGGGGCACACTTCCTGGGTGGGATAGGAATGTGGGGATTGAGGGACTGTAGGTTTTTATTTTGTGTTTGCACCTGAGACGAAGTCTTTCCTGTTGTCTATGAGCCTATAGCCTGGTTAGGAATCCCTTTACCCTAGTGGAGTTTAGTCCCAGCTCAGGGGTGATTCATTGTTGAGAGTGATGAACAATGTGGTCTAAGGATGGGTGGCTTGTGGAAGGTATTCACGCAGTTGGTGACATTCTTACCAATATAAGTGCCAATTGTGTGATAAATTTACATGATGCATTGTTATTTACGTGATTCTTTTATGGGTTATCATATGTGCGGTTATAACTGTGTTTATTTTCATGGGTATTTCTTCTTTATCCTGCATGTATATGTTTACTATTATTTTAGTGTGAATCCATGAATTTACAGATGTCCTTAGTTGTTTACATTTTATATATATGTTTCCACAAGAGTTCTTTGTCTATATATTTTAATTGCATGCAGTTTGAAAATTTTATGTGGCATAGCTCAGTTGGATACTGGGTATGTTACAGTATGTTCCACAGAGAGAATGAAAGAGTTCGCTGGCGTAGCGTGACCCGGCATGGATGTTCGGGGACATTACAATATTGTATCAGAGCTTCAATTTTCAACATTGATCCTGGATGGGCCGAGAAAGTTGAGTTGAAGCGAAGGGTCAAAGAGGATTTATTTGGAAGTGGCCAAATTTTAGTTTATAGAGCGTCCATGGTAAAAAGTATCAGGAACTGGGAAGAATTGGGGAAAATCCCCAATTACTGTTGTTAAATTCATGAGAAAATGGAGAAATTTGGCCAAGTGATGAGATATTCCCAATTTAATATCTGTTCTAGCAAATTCGGATCTAGAATGGGTCGAATTTGGATTTACAGTGAAGCCATGACAGATGAAGCAAGGTTAGTTGTTAAAATTCTCAATTCATGAATTGATTTTGGATAAATTCACTCCATAAATGTTAACTTACAATGATTTGTTGTTTCATAGGTTGAACTGGTGTTATTAAGGTGAAATTGAACAAATTTCATGGTTGCAGAATGTTGATGGTATATTGGGGGAAAAGTTGAGCCAAAAGCCCCAATTTCTACAGTGGAATTCACGAGGAATTGATGCGCATAAAAATGAATGTGCACAGGTGGCCACACTAAAAATGCATGATGTGCAGTGAAAATATTGTCATAGGTAAAATTTGACACTGCGTGGAAATATATTGGCGTGTTGGTGCGTGGTAAATTTTGGTGCCATGTAGAAAAATGTTAGTGTGTGGGTGTGTGCGCTAAATTTTGGTGTCGTGTGGAAAAATGTTGGTGTACAAGACCTCACGATAAATTTACCATTGCGCGGTGTGCACACACATAATAATGACGTGCATGGTGTGCACAGTGTTGGCAGAGCACAGAGGAGTTTTGTTGGTGCACGTGCAATGTGGGTATATTTGGTCATGCAACAGTTTCATTAGTAGTGCGTGCAGAGTTTTGGTGCGCGGTGGAGATGTACAAAACTATGGCATGGTGCAACGCATAGAGTGCAATGCGGGTGGAATATCAGCGCGCGATACAAAAACTACGTGCAACAGGGAATAGTGCAAGAACCAAAACTGTGGGCGATGGATATTGGTGCACGACACAAAAGTAGTGTGCAGTTATTGGTGCAACAAAGAAGTGAAGCACAGTGATTATAGGTGTGAGAAGTATGATTTACCTTTTGTTGTTGTTGTGCATGGTAAATATGGGTGTATAGGTTGAAATTTGTGCAGGTGAAGTCATTTGAAGGGTGAACAACAACAAAAAACCAATGATTTTCTGCGACGTTTTATATCAGTTGAACATCATCTTTTTGCAGTGCATTTTTTAGGCCCTTAAGACCATTTTTAGGCACTAGAAAACCATGAGAACAGAATGTGTCAAAGCACAATGTGTCTCTACACCTCAAATAAAAGATATCAGAGAGAGACTTCTAATGGTGTAAATTGTTCGTCAAACGGAGCTTTTATGAGAAAGTTATAGCACAAACAGTGAAGGGTAAATTTTAAGACCCATCTAACTTCAAAGGGCCACAACGTTCTGCTCCAAAATCAAATTGAGGCGCAGGAGTATTCAATGGAAATATATGGAACCATAGAAGACATTACAAGAGCTGAATTAAATTTATGGGCATGTTAAAAACATTTAATATGCAAATTAAGGAACCTGTAGCATACAAGTTACAATATGGTATTTGGTCTAGAATTTCAGCAGGGTGTAAGTAGCATCCTAGAACCTAGAAAGAGATGAAACTTGGACATAGTGTACATAATATGTATATGAGGAAACTCAATTGAGATCCTATGAAAAATCCAAAGGAGTAGGTGCAAAAATTCATATTTACAGAGAAGAATTGTGCCAAGTTGAAAAATGAACAAAAACATTAATGGGAAAATTTCAAGTAGCCATAACTTTTTGCTCAAGACTTGGAATTGAGCATGGGAGCAGGCGCTGGAAAGGTATAAGACAGTGGAATATAAATATCCACCCAAAAAATTTATCGGGGAAATTAATTTTCCAGGAAATTAGAAGAAACAATTCTTATATATATTATTGAACCAAAATGGTTCATATTTTCATGAATTTGTTGAAATAGTTAGCCTGACAAAGTTTTGTTGGCTGCACATTTTGCAGAGTTAACAACAATTAGATAAGTTCAAGATCAACATAGAGTCCAGAGTAATGGAAGAGGCACATGGGACTTACATTCACGAGGATGATATTAGAGGGATGGATGCCCATTTGGGCATTGAAGAAACAAACTCCAATGGACATGGAGATGAAAGTAATGAAAACATAAATATGGAAGAGACCATTAAAAATTTACAGAAGGATTTCCAAAGCCATAAAGTTGATAATGAAATTCTTATGAAAGCAAAGGAGCAGCATGATGACTTCAACATGAAGTTATTGCATAGCTTGAACATAATTTAAAAGAATTTGGACAAGGAGAGTGGCTCAAGCAAATTTGGAAGTCACATGCCTCCTAATGAGAAAAAAAGAGAAAGAAGTGTTAGCAGAAATAACCATCACTCCATGAGGCATTCTAATAAGAGATCACATAGCATCTCAAGTCCATCCCCTTTCATAAAGCATAAGAGGTCTGGGGTGGATGAACTATGAGGAGAAATAAACAAAATCAAACCTCCTACATTTGATGGTGAGCACAAGAAGGATGAGGATGCAGAAACATGGTTGTTGGGCATGAGAAAGTATTTTCAATTGCCTAATTATTCTTCTCATGCAGAAGGTAGAATTTATATCTATCAACTCAAGGTAAAGACATCCATGTGGTGGGATCAGCTTGTGCAGGTGCAACACATTAAAGAGAAAAGTGTTACTTGGAGGGAATTCAAGAAGTATTTTGAGAATAAATACTTGACTAAGAGATTCTATGACAAGAAAATGAAATATTTCTTTGAACTCAATCTTGGGAGTATGACAATAGATGAATATGAGAGAAGGTTTTTAGAACTGTTGAAGTATGTCTTTTTCATCAAGGATGAGATAGTTAAAATGCAAAGGTATTTGAGTGGATTTCCATCATTCATCAGTGACAAAATACAATATGATGATCCAAATACATTGAAGGAGACCATAAGGAGATATAAATGCCTATATGATCAACAGAAATCAAGGCCAAGTTTCTAAAAAGTTTGCGAAGACAAAAAAGAAATTCAAGGTGGATTAGAGGAAGAAGGGATCTAAGCCACCATTATTCAATAATAATCCACAGGGAAAACAAACTCCTAGAGAGCCCAGAATGATTAAAACAGGGGGTCAAAGGCCAAGGCAACCACCTATTCAATGTTGGGGTTGTAAAGGAGATCATATGTACATATATTGTCCTCACAGAGGTGAAAAAGTGAGAACTGTTCACAAGGTACAAAAATCTGAAATAGTGAAGGACATGGGCATAAATGTACCAAGGATCTATGTAGCCCTGGACAACAAGCAAGAAAAGTATCACTCACATATGATTGAAGTGGAAGGTATGATCAAGAACCAAACCATTGCTATTTTAATTGATTCACGAGCTAGTCATAGTTATATAGATCCTAAGATGGTGGAAAGTTTTCATTTTCCAAGAAGCAAGCATGGAAAATCTTGGTTGGTGCAGCTAGATACATGAGCCAAAAGAAAAGCTAATAAGATGGTTAAGTCATGTCTTATGGACATGAATGGACTGAACACCAAGGACGATTTGAACATCTTGCCTTTAGGTTCCTATAACTCTCTAATTGGGATGGATTCGTTGGACCAACATCATGCCATCCTAGACTGTCATAACAAGGCCTTTACTTGCTTGGATGAGGAAGGGACCCTAAGGAAGGTGCAAGGAATTCCCAGGGAAATAACCATCCGAGAAATTTCAGCATTGCAGTTGAAGAAATGTTACATAAAAGGTTGTCAAATATTTGCAGTACATATGGAAGAGACACCTAAAGATAAGGTGAAAAATTTGGAAGATTATGTAGTCTTGGAAAATTTTGAAGATGTGTTCAGGGAGGTACCATGACTACCCCCAAAGAGAGATATTGATTTCTTTATAAATTTAATTCATGGAGAAACTTCACTGTCAAAGACTCCTTACAGAATGAATACACCAGAGATGAAGGAGTTGCAAATGAAACTTGAAGAACTTCTGAATAAGGGGTATATATGCCCAAGTGTGTCACCTTGGGGTACCCTAGTCTTGTTTGTGAGGAAGAAATATGGAACATTAATATTGTGCATTGATTTCAGACAGTTGAATAAAATCACTGTTAAGAACAAGTATCTTCTGCCAAGGATTGATGACCTTTTTGATCAATTGAAGGATGTCAATATATTTTCAAAGATAGATCTCAGGTCAGGATACCATCAAGTAAGGATTAAAGAGGAAGATATTAGCAAGACTGCCTTTAGGACAAGGTATGGTCATTATGAGTTCACAGTGGTGCCATTTGGGTTGTCAAATTCACCAGCTATTTTCATGTGCTTAATGAATGGTGTTTTTCGAGAATATTTAGACAAGTTTGTCAGTGTCTTTTTGGATGACATTCTTATATAATCTATGTCAAAAGAAGAGCATGAGCATCATTTGAGAATGGTGTTGCAAGTATTAAGGGAGCATCAGTTGTATGCCAAATTGAGAAAGTGCTCATTTTATGAGAAGAAAATTCATTATTTAGGGCATATCATTTCAAAGGATGGGATAGTAGTGGATCCTGAGAAGATATAAGCCATTAGAGAATGGTCATCATAGAAGAATGTGACAGAGGTAAAATCATTCATGGGCCTTGTAGGATACTATAGGATATTTATTGAAGGATTTTCAAAGATTGCACACCCAATCACTTCCTTGCAAATAAAGGGTGTGAATTTTTAGTGGACATTGGATTGTGAAAAGAGATTCCAACACTTGAAACAACTATTAACAAGTGCTCCAATACTAAGGATTGCAGACCCAAATGAAGACTTCATTGTATGCACAGATTCATGTAAAGAGGGACTTGGTGGAGTCCTCGGTCAAATGGGTTTGTTATATGTTATGAGTCAAGGAAGTTAAAGGAACATGAAAGACACTATGCCACTCATAATTTAGAGTTGGAATCCATAGTGCATGCCTTGAGAAAATGGAGACATTACCTCATGGGGAAAAGGTTTTAGCTAAGAACAGACTATAATGGTCTGAAATATTTATTTGATCAGCCAACTCTAAATTCTAGGAAAAGAAAATGGTTATAGTTTTTATGTGAATATGACTTTGATATAAATCATATCGAAGGGAAAGAGAACAAAGTGGTTGATGCACTCAGCATAAGCGTGCATGAATTGCATGCTATAGACATTAGCATGTACCAATCAGATTTGAAAGAAAAAACTATAGAGGCTGCCAAATTAGATTTGTATTACAAGGAATTAGTGGAAAAATTACAACAAGGTAATTTGCAACAGAAAATTGAAGAACACAAGCTAAATAATGATGAAATTCTCATGTACAATGGCAGAATTTATGTACCAAATTCTCAGGAATTGAAAAATCTGATATTGAGAGAAATGCATAATGTGTCTTATGTTGGGCACCCAGGATATCAGAAAACTATTGCAACTATCAAGAGCCAATATTATTGGCTAGGCATGAAGAAATAGGTTGTTGATTTTATTGTCAGATGTTTGGAATGTCAAAAGGTAAAGGCTGAGCATAGACACCCAGCTAGTTTTCTACAACCATTATCCATTCCTGAGTGGAAAGGGGAAGTTGTAACAATGTATTTCATCACTAAACTTCCCAGAACAAACAAGCAACATGATTCTATCATGGTAGTGGTGGATAAGCTTACTAAGGCTGCCCATTTTGTTCCAGTTAAGCTCACTCACAAGGAAGCCAACATTGATGATGTTTATATGAGGTAAATTGCTAGATTACATGGCATACCCAAGACAATTGTGTCTGACGGAGATCCAAAATTTACCTCAAAATTTTGGAAAGGATTATTTAATGGATTTGGAACAAATTTGAATTTTAGTACAACTTATCATCCAGAATCAGATGGACAAATAGAGAGGGTGAATCAAGTGATTGAGAATATGTTGAGGATGTATGTGATGGATAAACCATCAAAATGGGAAGACTACCTACACTTGGTAAGTTTGATTATAACAATGGGTACTGAGCATCTCTAAATATGAGCACATTTGAGGCACTTTATGGCATAAAGTGCAACACACCAGTAAGATGGGATAACCCAGTAAATAGAGCAGTGGTTGGGGCAGATTTTCTCAGGGAAATGAAGGAGAAAATGATTAAAATAAAACAAAATTTAAAGGTTTCCCAAGATAGGCAGAAAATCTATGTTGATAAGGGAAGAACTCACAGGGAATTTAAAGTGGGTGATCATGTATTCTTGAAAGTGAGGGCCAAGAGAAGTTCCCTGAAGTTGGGAAATTGCTCAAAGTTGGCAGCTCGCTATTGTGGGCCATTTGAAATCCTAGATAGGATTGGTCCAGTAGCTTATATGATTTCATTTCCTGCATCTATGTCTGTTCATAATGTATTCCATGTATCATTACTCAATAAATATATACCTGGTGCTATTCATGTTATTCATTGGAATGTGATTCAAGTGGAGCAAGAAGGCGCTTTTCAAGTGCATCCGGTACGCATTCTGGACTAGAAAGTCACACATCTTTGGAATCGAATCATACAGCTTGTAAAGGTCCAATGGACCTAGTACGGTCTTGAGGATGCTACTTGGGAGCATGAGGATGCAATGTGGGCAGAATACCTGCATCGTTTTGAGGATTTTTGAAATTTTGTTGTATATGGGTACATGATGCACTAAGGACAACACATAAATAAGGGGAGGGTATTGTAATATCCCTAGGCTGAACCTAATGCTAATGTAAATGAAAATGTACTTAAGCTAGTGAGTTGTTTGATATCATTTTGTATGCATATTTCATGGCATAGTGTGCGCTTGTACTGCGCAGTAAAATGATGAAGTGTGCACATTCCTGGATACCGCACGCAACAACTTGAGTATGCACAATATTGAGGCTAGGGAGCCTTTTGTATATATGTTGCGTTTATAGGATGGTCAGCCAGTTATTATAAGCTAGGATGCTTATTTTTTGGTTAGGATGGACAGCCTAGATATTAAAGGCTAGTGCGCCTATTTTTATATATGTCTCATAATTAATATAAAATACACCGTTGTGCTTAGACCGACCATGATAAAAGTGTATGGGGGACTAAAATATACTAGTTAAGGAAAGGGTGGGGGATAAAAGTTAAGGAAAAGGAATAATATAAGGATCTTAAGCCAAAAATGAATATTATATTAATATTTCTTAAATCATAAAGTATGGATAATTATTTTATCCTAAGTTCTAAAGCTAGGGACAAGTAGGAAAAAGTAGCTCTCAACATGAGAAGTGTCAATTTGGGGAAATGCATACATATTGTTGGGACTTAGTTCATTTTTCAATCTTTTCCATAATTATTCCCATGATTCCTTCCATCATTCAGTCATCTAGTCAATCATCCATGAGCATGCACACACCCATTGAGTTATCTTTCGTATCTTCATGACTGTACCTGAACTTGTATCTATAGCCATTTTGTGTTGGTGTATCTGGTTAGCTTGGGAGATGGACTGAAGAAGCGGGTTGTTAGGCCTGTGGGATATTGAAGAGGGGGTTTGTCAGGCTCGTGAGAAATTATCTGGGTGAGATAATGGTTGGGAATTGATTTATTGAAGGTGATAAAATGCAGCTACAGTGCTCTTAGACTTCCTGTCCGACCTGTTGTTGAAGCCCAGAAAGGAAGTGGGGTAGCCAAAGGACTGTTGAGCAGAGAAGGGGCACACTTCCTGGGTGGGATAGGCATGTGGGGAATGAGGGACTGTAGGTTGTTAGTTTGAGTTGGCACCTAAGACAGAGTCTTTTATGTTGTCTATGAGCCTATAGCCTGGTTAGGAATCCCTTTACCCGGGTGGAGTTTAGTCCCATCTCGGGGGTGACTCACTGTTGAGAGTGATGAATAGTGTGGTCTAAGGCTGGGAGGTTCGTGGAAGGTATGCATGTAGTTGGTGACATTCTTACCAAGATAAGTGCCAATTGTGTGATAAATTTACATGTTGCATTGTTATTTACGTGCTTATTTTATGGGTTATCATATGTGAGGTTATAACTGTGTTTATTTTTATGTGTATTTCTTGTTTATGCTGCATGTATATGTTTATTGTTATTTTAGTGTGAATCTGTGAATTTACAGATGTACTTGGTTGTTTACATTTTATATATATGTTTCCGCAAGAGTTATGTGTGTATATATTTTAATTGCATGGAGTTCGAAAAATTTATGTGGCATAGCTCAGTTGGATACTGGGTATGTTACAGTATGTTCCGCAAAGAGAACGAAAGAGTTCTTTGGTGTAGCGTGGCCCAGCATGGATGGATGAGGATGTTACAAATATGATGGAAATAATGATTAAAAAAGGGGCCCAAGTTTTTTCATTATGCTACTATGCTAAAGAGGGAAGTACTGATGAGAATAAAAATCATGAACCCAAGAAATTAGATATAATTATTGGAAAATATAACATCATATATTAGGATCCTCCTCATGGGCTTCCTCCACCTCTTTCTAGAGACCACATTCATAGAATTGATATTTTGTTCTAACCAAATTAGAAAAAAATATTATAGGCAATCACACCAACATAAGACAAAAATGAAATGTTTGGTTCAAGAATTATTGGAGTGCGGTTTTATTACATGAAGCAAGAGTCCTTACACATCTCCAATCATACTTGTTAGGAAAAAGGATGGATCATATAGACTATGTACTTATTATCAAGAATTGAAAAAAATTATGATAAAGGTGTTATAGCACAAAATTCCACACCTATGCATTTTTTCAATGGCCCAACCCTTTCCCAATGCTTGCTAGAGATTTCCACTAAAAGTTATCTCAAAAATCCTTTAAAAAACATGCCCTAAGAGCATATTTGTGGGTTTTTCTAGTGCAACATGTGGACATCCGTGCCTTTTCATATTTCAACATCCATATGCCCTTGAAATTTGTGAAAAATAAAACAATTCCATGTTTTCGGGCAGGTTTTTCGGTTGGACCCTTGCCTGTACACAACGAAATCCAACTCACCAAACCTCTTTGGGAATATAAAAAAAATTAATGGAGGGATAAGGAGAGGTCATTTCCTTTTATGCAAAGTTATGTTGCCAACATCTAGAAAGCCTCCCTTCCCTATAATTCTCTGAGCAACATCCCCTGTATTCTAGAAACGCCTTTTCCAAAACTTCTTTCTCATGTTATGTGACTTAGGGAATCCGCAGGTTGCAATATGGAAAGACATAGATGTCTTCATGTTGCACTAGAAAAACCCATGAATATGCTCTTAGGGTATGTTTTTTAAATGATCTCTGAGAGATCTTTTTGGGGGAAAGTTTAACAAGCACTCAGATAGGATTGGGCCATATCAAAAATGCCTAGGTGTGGTATTTTTTTCTATAACAAAAGGATAAATTTCCAATTCCAATTATTGATGAGTTATTGCATGAGCTCCATAGCGTTAAATATTGAACTCCAAGCTTGACCGGAAATCAAGTTAATACCAAATAAGAATTCAATAGGAAGACATTACCAAATCTTCTTTTTGTACCCATGAAGGGTTGTACAAATTTCATGTCATTCATTTTAGTTTACCCAATGCTCCCACTACCTTCCAAGAAGTAATGAATGATTTATTTTTTTTATAGATAGAACTAGAACTCACACCTCAAGCACATAGAGATAGTGTTAAAACTCCTTCATGAGAATATGAGTTATTTTCTAACAAATCTAACTGAAGCTTTGGACAAAAGGAAATATTATTTTTGGGACATGTCCTATCAGATGAAGGAATAAAGGTGGATCCGAACAATATTCTTGCAATTACTAAGTGTCCTAGCCCTAAATCAATCACATCATTACGAGGATTCCTTGCTCATACCATGTACTATAGAAGATTTGTTTGAAACTATGCGCAAATTGTTTCCCCATTAACAACACTATTGAACAAATATGTTTTTAAATGGAGCGATAAGGCTGAATATTTTTTTATAAGGTTGAAGTTGTTAATGACATCCACCCCGGTTTTGACAGCACCAGATTTTTCCAAAACCTTTTTCCTTGAATGTGATGCTTCAAGAACATGATTAGGTGTTCTTATGCAATATAATAATCCCATTTCATTTGAAATTATAAAATTCAAACTAAGGGAGAAAACTAAATCAAAATATGTCAAAGAAATGTTGATAATTATGCATGCCTAGGTTGAATGGAAACAATACTTGTTGGGAACAAAATATCTTATGAAAATAGACCACAATAACTTGAAGTATTTTCTAACTCTAAAGAACCTTGAATGAAATAAGTAAAAATGGGTGAGAAAAATCCAATCCTTTGACTTCGATATTCTTTATAAAATAGGAAGTGATAATTTGGTTGTGGTTTTATCAAGGAAACTTGATAGTGACACTACACTATGTGTTATTTCCATCATCATTCCCAAACGGATCTCAGAAGTTAAAACTAAGTATGTCAAAAATCCAAAGATAAGGAGTCTAATAGAGGAAGTTGAGAGAAACCAAACTACAAATACTAAATTCACTTGGAAGAATGACATAATGTGGTAGAAAAAAAGGATATTTTTTCCCAAATCTTTCAAGACAAAACTCTAAGTTTTGAGATAAAATCATGATTCTATGATATTAGGCCATGTGTGGTTTTCAAAACTTACTACAATATACGCTGATATTTTTTTTGGAAGGATATGTGGTTTGACATTCAAAAATATGTGACAAAATGTGACACATGTCAACGACGAAATCTTGAAACATTTTCTCCTCTAGGTCTTCTTCAACCCCTTCATGTTATAGTCCAAAAATGGCCTGAAATATCTATGGAATTAATCTCTCGTCTTCGTACCTGTAAAAGAAAATATGGTATATTTGTAATCATACATCGACTAACAGAATACGAACACTTTGTTGGGATTTATTTAAAATCCAATGTTAGCCAAGTTGTTGATAACTATGTTAAATATATTTTTAAGATTCAAGGATTTTCCAAGGTTATCGTAAGTGACAAGGACCCCAAGTTTACTAGAAACTTTTGGAAAGAACGGTTTCACCAAATTGGTACATCCTTAACCATGAGTACTTCATACCATCCCCAAACAGATGGCCAAATGAACGTGATTGATAAATCCATTGAAGTGTATCTAAGGAATTTTGTGAATGATTGTTAGACATAATGGATTAATTGGTTGCATATTACAGAATGGTGGTACAATAGTACATATCATACCTCATAAAACATTTCCTCCTTTGAAGCCCTATATGGTTATCTTCCTTCCTCAGTTAAGAAATATGTTCTCAATTCCAAAGCCCATGTTGTGAAATACTATATAGCTACATCAGATGAAATTTTACCACTCTTAAAGCTCACCTCGAACAAGCAAGGAACTAAATCAAAGAAAAAGATTAAAAAAGAAGAATTGACTGAGAATTTATGATAGAATATTGAGTATTTGTTTGACTACAACCTTACCAACAACAGTCTCTTAAAAATTACAAGAAACAAAAACTAGATCCTAAGTTTTATGGACCCTATCATATTCGAAACGGAATCGATCAAGTTGTTTACACCCTTGATATTCCAAATAAACATAATTTGTGTGACGTTTTCTATGGTTCTTTTTTGAAGAAAACGTTGGGTCCTACCATCCATATACAAATAGCTTTTCCTCTTTTAGATGAAGAAGGAAATTTAATTCTACTTCATGAAGGTATCTTAGGAGTACGAACTCTAAACTCTAAACTATAAACACTAAACTCTAAACTATAAACTCTAAACCCTAAACTCCATGGATTCTTCCATTTTCACCCTTTGCTACAACACATTCTGAAACCTTTGATTTGTTGGAGGAATCTGCGAAAGCTAGGAACCTTCATCATGAGCAGCACATTGCGGGACCCTCCGGTGTAGTACTCAAATTTGCTCCACAGGTCGATTTATGTAGAACACAGTTATTTTTGGACTAAGTTCCCTTAAAATCTGTGTCATTTTCAACCACCGACTTGAGTTTTGGACTGATTTAGCGACAATGGATTTTTTCATCTTTCTTGCATGTTTTGGGGAATTTTATTATGTCATTTATTTTCTAACCATTTCATTCGGTTAGGGTTCCTGACTCTTGGGATTCCCCTTTGTATGCGCTTGATCACAGTACTTAAAAGGACCTCATTGTAAAGATTTATTTTTGTACCACTGATGAGACATGTTGGTCAAAACTAGTTTGGTTAGTACAGAAGAACCCCCTAATTGGTCATCCTATCTATTATTACAATGGTTACATGCTTGAAACCTTGTCAAAATTTATGCACCATAAGATTTTGGACACTCTATTGGCTCAGCCTAACCATCTTCCAGACTCTCTCTCTCTCTCTTCTGTAAGTTATTGAATCCAAACAACTTCCAGCCGACTCCATTTTGGTAAATTTTGATGTGGAATCACTGTACCCCAGCATCCCCACTCAGGAAGGTATCTTGTCTCTCTGGGATATGCAAAGTCAAAGTACATTTGAATTATTCACTCCTGAAGATGTGGACATTTTGGTTAGTGTTGCTGAGCTTGTTCTTCGATGGCACTTTTTGGAATTGAATGGAAGTTATTATCAACAGATCAAAGGTACTGCAATGGGTCACAAATTTGCAGTAGTGTATGGTTGTCTGTTCCTCTGTCATTTGGAATGGGAAGTTAATCGAAGGATATCATCACCAGAATTGCATTTCTTCAAGTGCTTCATTGATGATGTTTTTTTGGTATGGTCAGGTTGTTAAGAACCTGAATAGATCTACAAAAATAATCACCAAAAATACTGAATACACAATAGATCCACAAAGCAGGATAGAAGAAACCACACTTTATTATTACCAAACCCTTGAGGTAGGGCAACACCATACAATGGATCATATTATGGAGGATCCATTCAAATTCACTTGTCTCTTCGAGGGGAATCCTCCTATTGAGATTAAGATCCAAATCTGATACTTCTCTTCATATCATTACATTGCTTGAACCCCTTTATATGGTACTACCATCACCTAAGAACAATAAGAGGAGGAATTTCTAGAAGTAAGACAACTAAGAAGTCCTCTTACATTTATTATATCTAATTACCCATTTATTATATCTAACTAACATAGTGGGCCTTATTTAATAATATAGTGGTTCCTAATCCACCTTACATTGAATGGCCTCCACTATTATCCTTGTGGGCCCTCTGTATACCCCACTACCTCTCTCTAGCTACCTGCCCATGGGTTCAAGAGTCAAACTACAAAGCTTATCTTGATTGTTATCAGTCCATCTACCCTAATAATATTTGTATTACCACTTGCATCTCCGATACAAGTGTTAACCTTCTTGATGTTGTGCTATTCAAAGGGCCCAATTTTCAACTCTTTGGAAAGCTCTCCACCAATACCTCTCTAGCTACCTTACATAGGTTCAAGAGTCAAACTACAAGCTTATCTTGATTGTTATCAGTCCATCTACCCTAATAATATTTGTATTACCACTTGCATCTCCGATACAAGTGTTAACCTACTTGATGTTGTGCTATTCAAAGGGCCCAATTTTCAACTCTTTGGAAAGCTCTCCACCAAATGCTATCAGAAACCGTTGAATGCTTATTAGTACATTCCATTTTCCTCATGGCATCCTCGACATCAGAAGACTTCTTTTGTGCTTAACGAATTAAAGAGATATTTGCTTCAAGAAAGTTCTGAGTTTGGTTTTCTCAAGCTTAAGAGGTTATTATATCTTCGACTTAGAGCCAAAGGCTGCCTACTGTATTTTCTTCAGGTGTGCTTCTCCAAAGTCAGTTGGAATCAAAGGGATGCTTTGTTGAAGCAAGTTTGTGTGTGTGGCCCCATTCAACACTCTAGGGTGAAGAGGCCCCCCCTGGTGTTGAAGTTGGAATTTTACGAATCTACCAGAGGTTTAAACCTTGGGGGCACTCTAAACCTTAAACTCCATGGATTCTTCCAACTTCACCCTTTTCTACTACACATTCTGAAACCTTTGATCTGTTGGAGGAATCCGTGAAATCTGGGAACCTTCATCTTGAGAAGCACATTGCGGGACCCTCCGATGTAGTACTCAAGTTTTCTCTGAAGGTCGATTATGTAGAACAAAGTTTTAGCCCCCTTGACGGTTGAGGGGGCCAAAAATTTTGTATTTTTTGGACTATTTTTCCTTACAATCTATGCCATTTTCGACCACCGACTTGAGTTTTACACTGATTCAACGTTAGTGGATTTTTTCGGCTTCTATGCCTGTTTTGGGGAATTTCGTTATGTCATTTATTTTCTAACCATTTAAGTCAGTTAGGGTTCCTAACTTTTGGATTCCCCTTTGTATGCGCTTGATCACAGTCCTTAAAAGGACCTCATTGTAAAGATTTATTTTGGTACCACTGATGAGACCTGTTGGTCGAAACTAGTTTGGTTAATACAAAATATTTTATTTCTGATATTATGTTCTCAATTATATATTTCACATAATATTCGTTGTCTCCTTTTAGCTTCTAAGTCTTATGACTTCCCATATCTGATTCAGATTACTTTATTTCTTTGGTATCTCTAGCTTATTACACATTTTCTTTAAACCAAATTACCACAGGAAAAACTTACCAGAAGATGAAGCTACCTGGGAAAATGAGGAGTTTAGATCCAAGAATTCATCTTTACCCATGCTTTAAGAATGAATACTTTAAGGAAGGGATGACTTGCAATATACTTTATTATATTATGTTTAAATTAATTATATTGTTAATGTAAAGTCATGTTTAATTGTTTAAAAAACATGACTTTACTCATTTACGTGTATTTATACATGTTGTAATCATAATGGGAAGGGAATTAAAACAAATATTGAATATATGTTATATATACAATGTTAAGATTTCAAAGGTCAATTGAACATAAGAGTAAAAGTGTCATTTAATGTAATCCTAATGGAGCTTGTAGAAGAGAGAGAAACCAACAAGGAAGTTAATTTTCATTTGTGCATAAATTTCTTCTTCTTAGTTGTGTTGAGTTTATAAAATGGAAAATACATTGTTTGATTTGTATATGAACGAATCAACTAAGTTAGACGGGCAAAATTTCATGAATTGGAAGTTTAACATGTAGACTTTGATGGAACCATACAATGTTTGGATGATTGTATCTGGGCAAGAATCCAAACCTACAACCCCCACAAACAAAATGGATTGGGAGAAAAGAGAGACCAAGGAAAAGTTACTCTTGATAATTTCTATCAAGGATACCATTATTCCACATATAGGGGATTGTAGTACATCTAAGGAAACTTGGGATACACTCAAAGGTTTGTATGAAACAACTAATACAAATTCAGTATTGTTTTTAAAGAGAAAATTAATCTCAATTAAAAATAAGGAAACTGAAAATATTTGTAACTTTATTTCTAGAATTAAAGATCTTAAAGGTAAGCTTGGTGATATTGGAGAGAATATTTCAAGCAAAGATATAGTAACTGTAACTTTATGTTTATTACCATTCATGCAACTATAGAGAAAACACCTACTTTTGATTAATTCATGAGTATTCTTTTGCAAGAGGAAGAACGCTAAAAGAATCTTAATTTCAAATCTTGGAGTTTAAATTTGGAATTAGTAGCCAAAGGGAAATAACTATACAAAGGAAAGACATRGGAGAGGAACARAGGAGGAAAGGCCCATGTAAAATCGTAGCAAGGAATGACACCACCAATAAGAGATACCAATGTAAACATGAATGATGGATACTTCTATTGTGGTAAGCCTGGTCATTTTGTTAAGGACTATAGGAAGAAATAATTTGATGAATAAAAATATAGAAATCATTCAGGAAATTATGTTGATATAGATGTCATGGTAAGAGATGATTTCAAAAATCACAAATTCTTTATTTTTGATGTTGATTCATCAACATAAACTGATGATTTTTATGCATGGTTTATTGATTATAGAGCTTCATTTCATATGTTATGCATTAGAGATTGGCTTGAAACTTATCACGAGATCAATAATGGTTCTAATATCTATCTATGAAATCATAGATCACATCAAATTAAAGGTTATAGAGATATTTTTGTGACCTTGCTGAATGGTCAGGAGAAACAAATCCAGAATGTGCTATATGTTCCCGTGATTAAGAAGAATTTAATTTCAGTTTCCACTATTGTAGATCAAGATTTAAAAATTGAAGTTTTTAAGTCGCAGTGTTTTGTGAAGGATATACATGATCACTCTAAGTTTTATCAACAAGGATCAGAGTTGGAGGACTATACAAGCTTGATGTCACAAGGAAGAATCATCAAGTATTGGCATCAAAGGCATTCTCATCTTAGTCATAATTATGTGATACTACTTCACAAGAAAGAAACGATGGAGGGTCTTCCAAATATTAAGAATGAACATACTGCAGGTGAGGGGTGTGCACTAGATAAAAAACATAGGGAATAATTGTATACACATACAAATCATAGGAAATGAGAAATTCTTGAGTTGGTGCATACATATGTGTGTGGTCCTATGCAAACAATATCTCTTGGTGGAGCATGTTATATCCTTATCTCTATTTACGATAAAACTAGATATAATTGGGTCTGTTTTATTAGAAAGAAAAGTAATGTTTTTGAGTGTTTTAAAGAATTTAAGAATTTGGCGCAAAAACGAACAGGTAGGTATATAAATATTCTTTGATCAAATCGAAGGAGAATAAACATCAATGGATTTTTTCAAATATTGCAAATGCAATGGAATACAAAAATAATTTATAATGCCACACACTCCTTAGAAGAATGGATTAGATGAGAGGGAAAATGGAACTTTGGTTGAAAAATAGAGCTTTAGTTAAGTGTGTTCGAAGCATGATAAAAGGTAAATATCTTTTTAAATTTTTTTGGACTAAAGCAATCGGTACTTATGTATATTTGAAAAATAGAAATCCTACAAAGAGTTTAGAGCACAAAACATCTTTTGAAGGATTTTATGGTTTTAAACCAACAGTAGGCCATCTAAGAATTTTTTTGAAGCAAAGAATTCTCATGTTCCTAAATAAGATAGGAGAAATCTTGATGCCAAGGAAATCAAATGCATTTTTAAAAATTTATGATCCCATCACACATAAGGTTTTTGCAAGAAAAAATGTATTATTTCATGAATATTTAGATGAAGGTTGTAAAGAAGATAGTCATGGTGTATGGAATCTTCCTAATGACAATGATGAAAGTGTCAATGAAGAAGAAGATCCTAAGTAGGTTCAAGATGAAGCTTCAAGCATTATGGATACTTCAAGTAGTCAGATTTCACCAAGAACGGATGAATGAACTCCACAAAGCAATGTAGCATCAAGGAGATCGACACGACAAACTCATACACATGTTAGGTAGAAATACCATTCATCAATGACTCAAGTTATGAATGTAAAAGATCCTTTAAATTTTGAGCAAGATAAATACCATAGAGTATGGATGGATGCCATGAAAGAAGAACATGATTCTATCTTAAAAAATAAAACATGGAAATTAACACAAATTGTGTCTTAGAATAAAGTCCTTATAGGATCAAAATAGTTGTTCAAATCTAAATTTAATTTTGATGGGAGTATAAATCTAGATTGGTTGCAAAAAGGTTATTCAAAAAAATAAGGAATTGATTATGAAGACACATTTGCACCTGTAGCTAAGATGAATACCATTAGATTAATTATTGCAGTGACTACTAATTATAATTGGAAACTACAATAGTTGGATGTTAAGTAATCTTTTATGAAGGGATAATTAAAGGAAAAAGTTTATGTTGTTCAACCAGAAGGGTTTGTAAAGTAGGATAAGGAGCATATTTTTTGCAGGTTAAAGAAGTCATTGTATGGACTTACACAAGCACCCAGGTCATGGTATATGAAAATTGATACTTTCTTCGTTCAACAAGGTTTTATTAAAAGAAAAGGTGATCCAAATATTTATTTCAAGAAGGATGGAAATGGTCATGTTTCTTTGATTTCTTTATATCTTGATGATTTTATAATAACAGGAAATGAAAATGAGTTGATTGAAGAAATCAAAAGACTGTTGTCAAGATGAAAGACCTTGGCCAGTTGCATTATTGTTTAGGCCTTTGGGTATGGAGAGAGGATGGTAAAATACTAATCACACAAAGAAAGTATACAATGGATTTAATTAACAAGTTTAATATGAGTGAATGTAAACCAATATCTACTCCATTTAAATGCAATATTAAGCTCAACAGTGATGATGCGACTAAATAAATGAATGATACCTTGTATCCATAGTTGGTGGGAACTCTGAATTATCTAACTAAAAAGAAGAGAGATATTGCATATCCATTCAATATACTTAGTTAATTCATGGGTAGGCCTCATTATAGTCATTGGAAAGAAGCAAAGAGATTCCTTAGATATTTGAAATGAACTATTAATTTTTGTATTGAATATATTGATGATTTTAATGTTAAGTTGTTAGTTTATTCAGATATAGATTGGGCAATAGATCCTGATGATATAAATTCAACCACATGTTATGCATTCAGAATTGGATCTGGGATCATGTCATGGAGCAACAAGAAGGATCCAATTGTTTCTTTGTCATCTGCTAAAGTTGAGTCTTGTGAGGCAATATGATTAAGGGAGATTATTGAAGATGTTGGAGAACAAAAAACGTACCAATAGTTATCAAATGTGATAACCGAGGTTCAATCAAACTCACAAATTATCTAGTGTATCATGTCAAATCAAATCATATTGAAACACATCATCATTTTGTAAGAGAGAAAATCAAAGGAAATTGACTTTGTATATTGTATTACAAATGATAATGTGACAAAAATCTTTACAAAGCCTCTTAGAAAGGAAAAATTTGAAATTTGTAGAGAAAAGTCAATTGTTGTAAAAAAATACATTTCTAGATTTAGTGGAAGTGTTAGAATAAAATCTAGAATTGTCTAGGTATATCCTAGGTGTTAGCTTGATATATTAATTCAAATTTAGATTCACTGATTTAGGAAACAGTTACACTAAAATTCCTTTATAAATGTAACCTATTTCAAGCAAAATACATAGGGAATGTGTGTGAATGACACTATTTGTCTCGTCTCTTCTTTTCACGCGCTAATGCTTAATAATCACATTTCTGATTATCATGTGCTTGAGGTTACTCGCAAATATGTTTTTAAATAACCAACACACTTGATTAAATACCTAACTAGAATTTTGGTGAAATTCTTTATTCAATTTTTATTCTAAAACAGAAAATTCTTTCAAATAGGTAGGTTTAATAGAAGATTAAATTCACATGCCTTTGTCTTTCAAATAGGTAAGTTTAATAGAAGATTAAATTCACATGCCTTTGTCTTTCAAATAGGTAAGTTTAATAGAAGATTAAATTCACATGCCTTTGTCCAAATTGAATTGAAGCGTAATCTTAATAAATAATTGTAGGGAATCGCCTTCGAATTTTTATTTTTAATTTCAAAAGCTTGGAATTATAAGGTTGGTCACAAATATGAACGGTGGATGAACTCTAATGCACCAAACATAGCCTTTTCATATGTGGATACGGAAATCATGTTTAGTAATTAGTTAAGCCTAACATAAACCATGTTATTAATATATTGAGAACGTTTGTAATTCCATCTTATATGCACATACAAAAATTATGTTTAGTAATTAGCGAAGATACAAAAATTGTTTTTAGTAATTAGTGAAGAGTAGCATAAACCATTTTGACTTTTATGATTTTTAGTTTTTATGTTTTGAAACTTCATTCTTTATCATGGATAAATGTAGCTTATAATGTATGGATAATTGTCATTTATAATGTTAAAAAAGAATGTGAGATATAATTTAAAAAAAAAAAATGAAAAATAATGAATAAAGTGTTCACTCCAAAATTTTAAATTTTGGATGTTTCAAAAAATCTAAAAATAAATAAAAAGACAAACTAGTAAACCTTATACATTCAAATAAACCATGTGTTATGAAATAATATTCTTATATCCCACATGAGTACTCTATAAACATTGATGCCTCTGTTGAATCTTGTTAGGCAATTTGGTTAAGGTGGATTATTGAAAATGTAGGAGAACCACAAAAAGTACCAATAGTTATCAAATGTTATAGTCACAAATGTGATAATTGAGGTTATATAAAACTCACAAACAATACAATGTATTATGTCAATTCAAAACATATTGAGACACATCATCATTTTGTAAGAGAAGGTATAATAAAAAAAAATTAACTTTGTATAGTAAAAGGAAATTTGTATAGTTAAAGAAAATTGACTTTGTATATTGTAATACACATGATATTGTAGAAAACATCTTTACAAAACCTTTTTAAAAATAAAAAACTTAAAATTTGTATAAAAAATTCAACTATAGTAAAAAAAAATATATATCTAGATTAAATGAGAATGTTAAAATAAAATCTAGAATTATCTAAGTGTCTTCTAAGTATTAATTTAATATTAATGGACAAATCTAAATCCACTGATTTAGGAAAAGTTACAACGAAATTCCTCTATAGATGTAACCTATTTCAAGCAATAGTACATAGCCACTATGTGTGAGTAACACAATTTGTCTCATTTCTCTTTTAATGTTTAATAGCTGGATTTCTGATTATGATGTGCATGAGGTTACTCACAAATCTGATTTTAAATAACCAACACGCTTGATTAAATACTAATTGAAATTTTGGTGAAATTCATTTTTCAGTTTTTATTCTAAAGCAAAGAGGCAGGTTTAATAGAAGATTAAATTCACATGCCTTTGTCCAAATTGAATTGAAGCCCAATCTTAAAAAAAAACATTTAAACAGTCAAGTTTATTAGATGATTAAATTCACTTTCCTTTGTCCAAATTGAATTGAAACCCAATCTTAATAAATAATTGTAAGAAATAGATTTGAGATTTTTATTTATAATTTTAAAATCTTGAAATTATAAGGTTGGTTACAATAATTGTAGGGAATAATATATTACATATAATATGTTATAACATATTACATGAATTGATTTAAGATTTTTATTTTTAATTTCAAAAGCTTGAAATTATAGAGCTGATCAATGGATAAATTCTATTACACTAAACTGAACTTTTTATATGTAAATACAGAAATTATATTTAATAATTAGTTAAGCCTAACATAAACCATGTTATTAATATATTGAGAACGTTTGTAATGCCATCTTATATGTATATAAAAAAAATTATGTTTAGAAATTAGTGAAAAGTAGCATAAACCAATTTGACTTTTGAGATTTTTAGTTTATCTTCTATGTATATACAAAAAAAATTATGTTTAGAAATTAGTGAAAAGTAGCATAAACCAATTTGACTTTTGAGATTTTTAGTTTTGAAACTCCATTGTTTATCATGGATAAATGTAACTTATAATGTATGGATAAATGTAATTTATGATGTTAGAAAAAGACTCTGAAGGTATAATTTTTACGACAAAAGGCGTACACCTATTGACAATGGGCATATTTAATAGGTATTTAGTTCTTAATATGTTTTTTATGGACAAGATTAAATATGTCTAGAATATTCTTAGTCGTCACAATAAATGAATGGCTCTGATTTCATCCATTAACTTCCGAGCTGTTATAAAGACATCTGTTTATATGTTTACTTTTTTACATTTAACTAATCGTATTTTAAAATTACTGTATTCACTAACTTATTGCACTAACTTATTGTCATGTCTACCTAATTAAAAAATATTAAGAGATTAAGGTGGCCACGTTTATGTGCTAGCATCACCAATGGTGGCTCGGAAGTTTAACAGCCAACCACCTTTCGATGTTCACCAGCCGCGAATTAGTGGCTGTGCTAGTTAATGGAAAATGAGAAATAATGAATAAAGTGTACAAAGGAAGTTAGAAAAGAAAAGAATGTAAAAGTATATTTTTAATGAAAAAATGAAAAATAATCAATAAAGTGTCAACTGGCAGTTTAAAAAAATGTGGAAAAACATCAAGACAAACGACTAAACCTTATACACTGAAACAAACCATGTTATGCAATGTATTATGAAATAATACTCTTATATCGCATATGGCTACTCTATTAGCACCGATACCACTGAAATAAAAAGAAAACACTAACAAAATCTACGACAAAGTGAGGTGTGCACGTAAATCTAATGAAGTGACGTATGCAGCAATCTGTAAAAGTAGTTAGAAGAGGCTGGAGAAAATCAATCAATATGTGATCATGAAATCGAGCAACCACGACTAACCACCAAGAACCACGAGAAACATGTTGAAACAGTGAAGTGAGGTCAAGGATGATCAAAACGCGGTGTTCCATGTGTGAAGAATACAAAGTCCGAGAGATTGAATTTGATGACTAAGGAAGGAGTAAACTCAAAACAGCTGCGGCTGTAGTAATTCATAGATAAACACACAAAAATTTACATCAAAGCTTCAGTTCTAAAATTCTTAGTGTTTTCATTGTTTATCGAGAAATAGTTAAATATACAAAACTTATAGAGATTTCTCCAACTAAGGAAAGTAATTCAAACTATTTTGTGTTGGAAACATGTCAACGAATTCACATGCTCATGCATGCAATCTATTTATGAATTGTTCGTGTAACTATGTGATTTATTCATGATCAGTTTGTATAACTGAGTGATAGATGTTATATATGTGAGCATACCCATAGGGGTAGAGTACAATGTGAGTGCAAGTGAGTACAGTGTGTGAGGAGAGGATGATTGTATGATCAGTTTGTATAACTGAGTGATAGATGTTATATATGTGAGCATACCCATAGGGGTAGAGTACAATGTGAGTGCAAGTGAGTACAGTGTGTGAGGAGAGGATGATTGTATGCCTATGGCTAATGTAATTCTCCCTTGAATAGTAAGAAAACCGATAATCATTGCCCGTGGTTTTTTCCCTCATTGGGTTCCCACATAAATCACTGTGTCAATTTGTGGGATTGCTTTGCTTGGTTTAATGAGTGTTTGATATTGCATGTTTATGCTCTATTTAATGCTATGTTTTTCTTCTTCTTCCTAACAAGTGGTATTAGAGTGCAGAGGTGAAGGGGAAGAGAATATGGTCGCTAGATCGAAGAGCAGGTTAACCGAGCCGAGTGAAGTGGATCAGTGGGTTTTATTACATCGTCGTAAGTTGTCCCTGTGACAAAGTGCGATGATCAAAAAATCGTCGCAGGCTAACTATTAACAAGGTGTGACGATTTCTTAATACAAGGTGTGACGATCATAAAAAAAAATTAAAGGAAAAATTTGATCATGGTATAAACTAAAGTTTTTTGCAAAGGTATGAAAGGTTGACTTTTTTCATTAATCACGAGAGCTTTAAGGTGATGATCGATTATTTAATTAAGGTGGAGGTGAGCTCCCTTTTTTGTCTTATTATGGAGAGAATCTATTATGTAATAAAGGTTGTAGGTGAACTTTGAATAAAGGTGGATGTTTAAAAGGTTTTAAGGAATACACATTAAATAATTGTGTTTTGAATTTTTTTTTAATTAATACTTTTTTTGGGGTTTATATCATTATTCTTCCACATTTAAAAAGGCTCGAGTTTATAAGTAGTGGTTTTTGGAGTGTTTTTGCTAATGGAGAAAGTGCAGAGTTCCAAGTTTGACGTGGAAAAGTTCAGTGGTAAGAACAATTTTGCGCTATGGAAGCTCAAGATGCGAGATCTGCTTGTGAAAAAAGGATTGAAAAAGGCCTTGGATGGAAGGTCAAAGAAACCAGCAAGCATGATAGATGAGGACTGGGAGAGTCAGGATGCAAGATCCCTCAGTATTATTCGTTTGTGTCTGGAAGATGAGGTGTTGTTTAACATCGTTGAAGAGACGACAACAAAAGGCTTGTGAACCAAACTGGAGTGTTTGTATATGAAAAATAACTTGTCAAACATAATCTTCTTGAAGAGGCACTTGTATAGCTTGAGGATGAAAATAGGTACAAAAATTGTTGATCACTTGAATATCTTCAATACTCCGATTTGTCAATTACTTACTATGGAAGTAAAGTTTGAAGATGAGGAAGAGGCAATTATGCTATTGTGTTCATTGCATGAGTCTTGGGATCATCTGGTCACAACTGTGTGGTTTAACAAGAAGAAATTGAGCATAAAAATATTAGGACAAAAAGATTGGTGAAAAATGCCTCAAGCCATAATTCTCAACATTGTATTCATCTTAATGATACAAATATATAATACAATAATGAAACCACCTCAATTATTCTCACATCAACACCTCATCAGGAGATAAGGTAGGAGGAGAACATATAGAAATCTAGAAACACACTTAGGATAACAACTATATCCTAGTATATAAAATATACAAAGGTGGTATACCAAGACTTAATGATTATATATGAAAAAGAGTCTAACATTCCCCCCCTCAATCATAAGTCCAAACAAAAATACCAACAAAGTAGATTCATAAGTTGGTATATCTCCATGTCTTCATGTTGAAACTCCTGAGTTGAGCCACAATGAAGAAGTGCCTGAAAAACCGTCAATTTGGATGTTGAATTTTTTCATCTGAAATGAACTGGAAGAGAGCTAAGATATGGAAGTGAACAAATGAAATATCTTAACATTCCCTGATTGCTTGACAATTTGATTATTTTGCCAAGTATTTTAGCTAGAAGAATCTGATGTCTTCTGCTAATTGGTGAACATGCAGTATCACCACTCTACTATCAGTGTATCACTGAAAGTTCTCTCTAAATATGTTGTTTGGGATAACCACTGACCAATTGATACCATGTATCTGATGGTTTTTGAATGACCACTAACCAATATTGACACATTTAGGTGTCCAACAACATCCCAATATATCGTGTGTATGATTCAATTGCAAGTGATTGAATCAAAATTCTGCCAAAGTCTATCATCTACAGACCGCAGTTGCCTATTTGGAAACTTTAATGCCCATTTGGCATACTTGATGTTTGTTATTGTCGAAACTTTATGTATAACAACCATCTTCAATTCCATCATCAAATCCCCCCTTTTCCAGTTGAAAGGAGAGACCACAAGTGGTTTCATGAACCATCGTCGCTGGAATTTTGAACTCCCCCCTTTAAGGTGTATGAGAGTTTCATCATTGTACTCCCTCCTTCTATTCTCAAGAGAGTACCATACTTGTTCCATTTGAGTACAACACAAAGTGAGAATGCATAAAAAACCACATGTTATCTCTCATCCATTGGCCATGCTTTCGAAATCTGTATGCCATAAAGGGAATATCTCATCCCGTGAGCGCCATGCTCGAAATCTATGCCATAAGGGGACCACTTATGTGAGGTACAAAAATGTTATGTGATACAAGATTGGTCTTTACTCAAGATTGAATTCTTCGGTAATACTTATATAATCGCTTGGTTTTCGATGACCATTTCCAAGGATCAATCCACTCATAGTGAATCTTCAATCTTGCAGGTTTCTTCAGTGTTGAACATGTGTCTGAAGAATGGTTATGCTTGCCATAATGTTGACAAGGATGGATATCAAAACACTGGTTCTCCTTGTGACCAACTCGATTTCAATGTTGGCACTTAACATCCTAATCTTCAACATTTGAAGTTGAATTTTCTTGAAGGAATCCAACGCTCACAAACAAAATTGGTTTGGAGTAATTTTGAATATGAAAATTGTTTTGATTTTCATATCCTAAGCCTTGTCGATTCCTATTGAAGTGTGATTCTTTCCAAGGCCTGATGATGGGTTTGGAAAGATCATGTTGTACTTGATGGCGTGCTTCACATTTACTTTCACTTATACTTGTTGTAACACTTTGTGTTTTTGGCATCTTCTTATTGCAATTCATATTCATTGGAGGTTACTTCTGAAATTGGCTTGATGATGTTCTCCTTCACTGAATGTTGATCATCATTATCATCATTATCATTATCCTCATAGAGAGGGTAGTGATGAACAAAAACTAGTTCAGAATACTTCATTAGATGTTGATTTTTGAGTTCTATCAACTTATCATTCAACAGTTGAGATTGTGCTTGAAGAAGTCTAGCTTTAGTTTGCGTCACTTGCAAACAAGTTAACGCTGATTGAAGAGTTTCTTTGTTCAATATCATTGTGTTGTCTTCAGTAGTGTTTATTAGAGTATTCAGAAACTCTAATAATTCATGACTTTGCTCCATTTTAACACGCTCGTTTGAACCTCTCGTTCACTTACTCTTCTCACTCACTTGAATTTGTTTCTCG
The DNA here is from genome assembly GCA_010110895.2 of Picea sitchensis. Lineage (NCBI taxonomy): Eukaryota > Viridiplantae > Streptophyta > Pinopsida > Pinales > Pinaceae > Picea > Picea sitchensis. The sequence continues at coordinate 93,607 of SNQJ01S0010325.1, forward strand.
CTTGCTTGTACTTTCTCGCTTGAACTTTTCTTGCTTTCTTCCAAGAATTTGAGGATGCCAGTTACCACCGAAAATGCATCCAAAAACTTGTGATGTTTTACAATGATATTAGTTAAACTACTCAACCTTGTCAATTTCGACTCAAAAATGAAAAAATACTCTTGGGTGTTGGGCTAGACCGAGAATGCACCCAATTACAAATTTAACTTCACTTGATTTATAAAGACAAGTAAACTTACAAAAGGACTATTTGCAAATTACAATAAATCATGATTCAAATTTTAGTTGATCTTCAAATTTGATGATGCTTTGAGACCTTGATTATGAGCTTGATGTGTCAATTGCTTCAACAATTTAAATTGCTCCTTTGATTAGTTTTATTGCATTGTCTTCACTGATGTGATTTTATTTCTTGTCAATGCTCGATCATATATGCTCGGTTATATGTGATTGATTGGAATTAATTTGCCTTGTACTTTGTGTGTAAGGTTGTATGAAGAATTACATTCGTATTTTAAGTGTCACAATTAGATACATAAAAAGTGTAGCATTGAGAACCATTCAAAACAATAGCCACCATTGAACACTACGCACAGTGCACCTATGATCCCCTTATTCAATTTCAGGCGGATCAAGATCACCATCACCATAAAAAATAATATTTTTATTAAAAGATGATACATGAATCTTTTAAGCTTCCTTTTTCCTCCTTTACAAACTTGAATATGTTGATTATACCATGGAGGTATCCATCTTGCGAGAATATTACAAATCTAATCCTTCACGTTCACAAAAATTTGAATAACTCATTTTGCAAAATTAGGCTTTCAATTTAGGTTATGAAACATTTTAATAAACACTTTCATAACTCTTTTGACAAAGTATATAACACTTATCGATTTTTTAATAAATGGTTCCACCAAAACATTACAATTAACCATACTTTTACATGCCACTACGACTCACTTTTCTTTTATGTTTTGAATAGGTGGCAGCTGCGAAAATGAATAGTGATTTGGAGCAACGAAAAAAATCCTTCTTCCCCTGTGATGGGATATGGATGATTCACGGAGAGAACATTATGATGCATGTGACTTATGAGAAATCATGAAAAGATTGAATTGAAATCAAGGGACCATCAATTTCGTGTGATAGATGTAGATCATTGGAAATCTGATAACAAATCCTGTTGATACTGAGAGGGGGGTGAATCAATATCAAGTACAATTTAAAAACTTTTTCAACTTATACTTAAACCACTCAACTATATCCAATGAGAAATGAAAAATAGTATAAGAGTTACACCAATACACCATAATACACCATGCACAATATATGAGAAATAATCAATAGGTTATTGTTCAAGGGAAGTAATGACTTCCAAAGGTAGCTACAGCTTCCAAATGTAGATGGAAGGATAAACCTCCAAGAGAAAGATACAATCCTTCAATATCGTTAGAGAGTTGAACTCTCCATCCTTGCCCCTTCCTTCCACCCAATAATATATGAGAGATAATAAAACTTTACATTAAATCATCACCATCAACCAATCATCACATATAACCTGATAATGCTTCCTGAGACTTCTTCAATTTCTGCAATTCCTCAATTCTTGGAGTACTCTGATATTGTATATAATATTACTCAATGTATTCTCTGAAACTCCTACAATTTTCACTCCTTGAATCCTCCCCAAAAAGAGGTTATAGAAAGAATGGTAGACTTTATTCAATTTTGGTCTGTTCAGAAGACCCAACTTGTACAGCATGCCCCACGCTCAATTTGTAACATCCGATTCTGAAACTTGCAAACAAGAAACTACTGTCCGTACTCTTTCCTATGGAAGTGGTCCCACTTCATTTGGATTCTGTATGAAAAATTTATGATTGTTTTACCCGGAACACATGTTTATTAACTAGCTTTAGGACTGGTCACAAACCCTATCTTCCATAGAGTGTATCTCCATAATTATAGCGAATCAAGAGATGAAATTTTTACCAGAGTTACCTTGATATGTATTCTCAATACCATAGCGATTTCACCATATGAATCATTCTAGAAAAATAGTTATAGCAAAAATGGTAAGATGACCTGAAAATAACATACCTTAGAACACATCACCAAAAGACTTCATCCTCCCTTGAAATCCGGCCTTCTTTTCTTCTTATTACCTCTGAAATTCGACTTGTATCAGATGAATGTATAATGATGTTTATTTATACCATTTATGTCACT
>SNQJ01S0010325.1:105047-149842 GCA_010110895.2 Picea sitchensis
TCCAACCGCGTGAAGATAAAAGCATGCAATGCACTCTTGATCGAAAAATGGTTTGTCCAACCGCGTGAAGATTATAAAAGCATGCGCGTGCACTCTGCATGGTGATTGAAAAATGGTTTCTCCGACCGCGTAACGAAGCTAAGTTTCTGTTGTCTGTCCCTTTCCGTTAATTCCCTATTAATTACTTTATATAATGGATCGATTGCCGGTCAAAATTACCATTTCAGAGAGCGACACCATTTTGACCTATGCATTATTTAATACCTCGGCTCACGGGCCAGGCCTACCATTGATCCTTAGCACACCGTTTACATGGAAGTCAAATTAAAAGATACTTAAAGAGCCTAATGTTTTACATGGAAGTCAGATTAAAAGATAATTAAATAGCCTAATGTTTTACCTTATTGCTTTGATTAGTGAAACTACTTGATTGAACCAAAAAGTTTCAATTATGACTATCAATTCCGCTCAGGGTTGGAATTTGGATTCCTCTTTACCTGTCAAATTAATTTTTTTTTTTAAGGTTTTGGGTTATTATATTTTCGGTCAAAAAACATTATGTTTAAATTTGTGTTCTTCAATAACAAAGTTTTGATAAGATATTTAATGAAGTTTTGATTAAAAACTCAGTTTTAATAATTAAAGTGATATTAAAAATTTTAATCTTCAAGTTTATATAACAAAATGGTATGTTCAACTTAAAGTTGGCAGGGCACATTTGGTTGTAGGTTAGAGATCAATTTCACATGCATTTATTCCACTCATTAAATTATCCATCATTAATTTTATCTTTATAAACTTCGAATTTATGGACAAATAGAAAAACCCTCCAAAGAAGATAAGAACAGTATACCAGCAAGGAATACTAGAAACTTTTAAAACAGGTCATTATGCTTGCCAAGAATTTTTGAAGAAAACTCAACTATTTTTATGGAAGAAACAAAACTTGTGCAGAAATGTCTTCATAAATAAAATGGAAATCTAAAACTTATTGCTGCAGTTCAGTTTCATAAATAAAATGGAAATCTAAAACTTATTATTGATTCACTTTTGATTGGAAAAAAGATTTAAAATACTTCATATAATTATCTCATTATTTTTATTTCCATTCTACTTATCATTAGTTTTCCATTAAAAAATAAAACTAATGATGAATTAACTAAAGTCCAATTCCAATATATTGTTACTTTCAAACAAATTGTTTACTAGGAAACTACTAATCTGAAAAGACCATTAATGAGATTTACATCAACACAATATTCTACACTTCAGATATTTCTTGTTAGATATATACTAGATTCACAGGGCTATAGAAAAATTACAAATATACAAAACAAAACAACTTTTAAAAGTGAAAATTTTTATTTCTTGTTAGATATATACTAAATTCACAAGGCTATAGAAAAATTACAAATATACAAAACAAAACAACTTTTAAAAGTGAAAATTTTCAAAAGAAATAATTGATATCTAACCATTCAAAAGGGCCAAGTACTTACCAAGTATATACAGGTAGAATTACAATGTCCGACTTTAGGTTATGGGTTTGAAACCCCAATTGATGCGCAACTAAAAAATCACAATATCAACCCCATACTTCCGTTCCAATAAGGATTTTCTATAATAATTAGAGTAGCATTAATCACAATATCAACCCCATACTTCCGTTCCAATAAGGATTTTCTATAATAATTAGAGTAGCATTGTGATATAAGGAAGTCACAATTAGGGTCGCAATCTACTAACAAATTGATATGGACGATCCTTCCACCGGTTTTGCGCCACTTCACATCCATCAAGATCAGACCAAGTAAGCAAGGAACATAGATAGAGAAACGTTTAACGCTGAGGTGTCCGTGAGCCCGTCGCTTTTCTCTTCGTGCAGCAATGCCCACCCTTCCAACTATCCCCGTCTTTTTCATCACCTGTAAGGAAAGTCTGTACTTACTACTTTGTTCAGTGCTCTGATGGTGGATTCTCCTATGTTAACCTGGCATGTTGGTATTAGGATGGGTACTGGAATATTTACCAATCAGTTAATAGCCATAAAAAAGTGAGGTGGAGTAAATTGTAGCGCCATTGAGACATCAGGTGCTTCAAACTCCTTCCATTTCATGCTACTCTTGCCGCAAGAAACCCTGAAATTCTATGTGCTACTCCTGTTATGGCTTGATCAAGAGAGAAAACCCTGCTACGGCTTTGATCAAGAGAGAAAACCCTGAAATTCGATCCACCTGAAAACATGTACAACTCCACACAATTGCATTAAGGCTAATGAGTATTACAATTAATTGCATGTTAAGTTATTCCTTATGCCATGTGAAGGATGAACAGGTGTCGAGTGTCGCTGGTTCGAAAAAGATCATGGATGGTACACCAAAATCGAGAGCCTCCAACACAGTGATTAGACTATAATAACATTTTATAAAATTTATTATCTGTCATAAATATGACCAGAATATAATTACGTTTTATAAATTTATTAACCGTCATAAATCCGTTCATGGAATTTGGTTGCCCGTCGGGAGAGACGTTAAGCCTAGAAATTTGGCCGTAAATAACGGGTAAAATGCCCTGTAACGCGTCAATTTCCAACCCTGATTCCGCTGACTTCTCTTTTTACTTTCATTAAAGTACACCAATGTACTTAAAAATTTAGAACATGACTGCGATATATATCGAAGTTAAAAGATAATTAAACAACTTACTGTTTTACCTTATTCCTTTGATTAATGTAACTCCCGTGATTTTCATAGTGCAATGGTAATACACTGCAACGAAACCAAAGTTTGTAAACAATTTTATTGACACATTTATATGTTGTTAGGGGATAATTAAACAACTTACTGTTTTACGTTATCCCCTTGAGTAATTAAACTACCATGAAATTAATAGTATAGTGGTAATGCATTCGAGCCAAACCAAAGTCTCTAAACAATCTTATTATACCTGCCGATAGGCTGGTATATAGCGATGAGTTCACCATTGATTATATATTAATTCACCAATTCACCAAAAATTAATATGATTTTCTAATGTAACATTTTAACACTAGATTTTATTTATTTATTTCATTTATTTAATTTTTTCTGTCAAGATTTTATTGGCTATTCAAACAAACTTCTTACGGCGGTTCATAAATGCGGACATACGACATACGGTGTCAGTGCAGTCGATGCAGTGCAGATCGAGCCCTTGTCAGTGTCCTGCTGTCATTTGGCAGTTGATGGCTGTCACTGTAGTCGAATCATATTGAAAGATAACTTGCAAGACGTGATGCATGCCGAGGATGCCCAGAAGCCATCGTACATAGCTTGAAAGATAGCTTCTTTAGTCAAGGACTGTGATGCATGCTGACTCCTGAGAATGCCCAGAAGCCACCTTACATAGCTAGGGTGGAGAAGATAGAAGCCAAGGAAACCTTGTGAAGGTTCGTGTGCGGTGGTATTATCGGTCGGAGGAGTCTATATGAAGTCGCCACCAATTCCACGGTGGATCCCTTTACCCTGGTTTTATGGTCATTGTCGCTCTTGTTTACTGGACTCTCAGATTACTCAGCTTTGCAGTGCACATAAGAAAAGTCTGTGTGTTGACGACACTGTTTTTTGCGTCAAATACCACTCTGGTTTCTTATTTTTCTGGTAAGGAGATTTGGGATTCCGGTGCCGGACTTGCAGCAGCAGCTTTGATTGCCACTTGTCCCGGCTACATTTCTCGGTCTGTTGCTGGATCATACGATAACGAAGGGGTGGCGATCTTTGCCCTGCTTTTAACTTTCTGCATGTTTCTGAAGGTTGTTACGACTAGATCCCTGGCCTGGTCGGTCGCCTCAGCTTTCGCTTACTTTTACATGGTGTCTACGTGGGGAGGTTATATATTTATCATCAATTTAAGTCCTATCTATGTTGTGGTGCTTCTGGTAACTGGGAGATATTCATTGCGATTGTACATCGCATACAATTGTAGGTAAATCCTGGGAATGCTCCTTGCGATGCAGATCCGGTTTGTAGGCTTTCAGCGTGTGATGTCTGGCGAGCACATGGCTTCTATAAGAGTCTTCTTCTTGTTGTAGGTGATTCCAATCAATTGAAACATTTAAGGAACCATATTTTGGAAGTGTTGAAACCTTTGGCAATTTTTTATAATACTCAGGAATGTCAACTATAAAGAATTCTAGGTATTTTATACAACACCGATACAATTGATGGCAAATGCAGTGTGCATACTTTCAATAACTACACCAAACTGGACAACTTTTGATGCTGTAAACAGAAGACATAAACTTGTATGTTTTATGGCTTTTGACATTATAAACAGAAGACATGTTTTAAGAGCCGTTTGGGGTACTACTTTCTTTCGTGTATTAATACTTAAAAGTTTCCATGATTTCCTGTAAAGCTTTCTATTTCGAGACTTTTTTCTTTTGGCTTCATTTTTAAGGGTTACATTTTTTGGTTTTGGTTGCTTGGTAAGGTTTGTAATATTCTTAAGATGTCTCCACAGACAAAATTTCATTGTATGTGTTGCAGTATATAGTTTGCTCTAGATCTTTGCTTTCATTGTTACTATTATTCCTGTTACATAGTTATTTCAGTACTAAAGTTATTTGTGTTGATTTGCATCTCTTATCCATTAGCTTTCTTTCAATTTCAAGATGCAGATCTTTGTGAACACCCTCACTGGCAAGATAATCACTCTCGAGGTCGAGAGCTCTAACACCATTGACAATGTAAAGGCAAAAATCCAGGACAAGAAAGGCATCCCCCTGACCAACAACGTCTGATCTTTGCTGGAATGCAACTCGAAGATGGCCAATCCCTTGTCGATTACAATATCCAAAAGGAATCCACCCTACACCTTGTCCTCCGTTTGAGAGGTGGCATGCAGATCTTCGTCAAAACCCTCATTGGAAAGATGATTACTTTGGAAGTTGAGAGCTCGGACACCATCGACAAAGTGAAGGCCAAGATCCAGGACAAAGAACGCATATCGCTTGACCAACAACGTTTGATCTTTGCTGGAAAGTAGTTAGAAGATGGTCATACCCTTGCTGACTATAATATTCATAAGGAATCCACCCTGCACCTCGTCCTCTGAGTGAGAGATGGCATGCAGAGCTTTGTAAAACCCTCACTGGTAAGACGATTACCTTGGAAGTTGAGAGCTCTGACACCATTGACAATGTGAAAGCCAAGATCCAGGACAACGAAGGCATCCCCGTGACCAACGACATTTGATCTTTGCTGGAAAGCAGTTAGAATATGTCTGAACCGAAGGGTTCACTCTCGATGGGGTGGCCGTGTAAGTCAGTGAGATCTACTGAGAAATTTTCACTTTCATTTTCGCCTCCCAGGGTTTCGATCTACCGACCTTCGAGATGTGTCTTTAACGAAATCCCTTCTGTCTGTCTATTTCTTGTAGGCACTGTAAATGTAAAATATCGTACGACCCTGGTGTCTTAATGGCTCAATGTCAAACATGCAAGGATTGGTAGGTTATGTATCTTCTTTGTTTTCTCATTCGATTTTCTGCTGAAATCACGATAAATGGTTAGTTCACCATACAACTTCATGTTACTTTGCATGAGTTATCATGTCCAATATTGAACCTGGTTGAAAATTGCGGCATTGCAGCCTCCATTAAGGAGTAATAGCTGCGCTAACTAAAGTCAACAATAATAGCTTTAAAAGCATAACAGAAGCACTGGAATATTTGGTTAATGATGGGAACCCTCAGTTTAAAGAGGTTTCGACCTCAAGATCATGTTTGTAAGTTAATAAGAAACAACGAGAAACATGTTAATCTCAAACAGTACAGTGAGACTTACTTTTGGCTCCATACCCAATAGCCCTTCTTGTAAATGCATGCTTTTACATTAATCTGATGTTGGCAAGTGGTTGATGTTTATTTACTGCATGGATACCCAAGTCGCTTATTTAAGATCTGAATTTCATAGTGGAACAAGCAAACCCACCTTTTTTGACGTTCCAGGTTTGTAACATGCATATTCTCTAGGAGAGTTTGAGTTCAATCTAGTAGTACCTAATGGTATCACCAATATAAGTTAAACCGTCTTCAGAACTGAAAGAGGTTCTATTTTTCCATTTTTCCCCAAGAGTAAAACCACTTTCATTACATGGATACCTTGCTAACCCATATCCACAGTCATCGTATCTTTCATATCTTGCTAACCCATATCCGCAATCACTGTATCTTTCATCGATACCACATTGAAGATCTTATTAAGACCTTATTCGAAGGTGGGGTTGTTTTTTTTCTCTTTTGTTTTTATAAATATTTTTTATCCACCTGTTAAAATAAGGTAGTTTTACTACCTGAAGACTTTATTCTATTTTTTATTTACTTGTCAAAACAAGGTAGTTTTACTACCTGAAGACCTTATTCAAAGGTGGTGCTGCTTTTTTTTTCCTTTTGTCTCTATAAATAATTTTTATTTAATTGTCAAAATGTGGTAGTTTTACTTCTTGGTGCGGTTTAATATTTTCATATCCACATTTATTCTATACAGAATATCAAATAATCTACAAATTTCATATCTTTATAAAAATTATTTAAATAACATTTTCATTTTATTTGTATGAATGTAATTGTACATACCATTAACAATATATTACTTTCTTGCATTGTTTTCATGTATTCAAACTTCCACATTGTTTTCATGTATTCAGAGTTCGGTAGGTATTTGCTACCATGTAGCCTTGTTAAAATATGTCATTAAAGTATTCTGTTGTACAAAAAAGTTACAAATATGATATATATATATATATATATATATATACACACACACACACACACACACACACACACTTTTTAAAGAATAATTAAACAACGTAGTGTTTTAGCTTATTCCTTTGATTAATGAAACTACCGTGAAATGGTAATGCATTCCAACCAAACCATAGTTTCTAAGCAATCTTATTAAGACATTTATATGTCATAAGTGGAGTTTGGTCTCCGTGATGTTCTCACGACTGAGGTTTGGTCCATCCCATCAGGTTATGTGGTAGATTCTTGCAAGACCTTGAAATTTTGTTGTCAATGAGATTGTTGGATTCTTGAAGCTTGTTTGATATTGCTTATAAAGAAATAATAATGACATGCGATCCTGAAACCTTTTTCTCAATAAAATCATTAGGGTTTTTTAAGCTTCTTTGATATTGCTTATACATTGAGGCATACTAACCACATGATATAGACATAACACTTAATTAGTCATGTAAACAAGGTTGTGTGGCAGCGCAGTCCCTGCCGAGGAGCTTAGAAAGTAAATTGTGGAAAATGGGGTTGAATTGTAAATGAAACGAAGTGTTTGGTTCAAAATGTATATCAGGGAAATGTTGTGAAAAATGTATATCACGGAAGATAGGGAAAAAGTAAATGACGGTTAGTTAGAGGCACAACAACATCTAATTTTTGAAAGTATATAGCAAATCTATTTTTTTTGAAAGTATATAACAAAGTAAAAAATTTGTTGACAGTGCAAGATTAAATTTGGAAATTTAAATGCATTTTCCATATGGACTGGCGAAAGATAAAAATATACGATGATATAAAATTAATAGGAGATAAGTAATATAAAAATTTAAATCCATTTGTGAACATGGGGTATATGTAAATGATGCTTGCATTGTTGAACGCCATTTATTTTGAAATATATAAAAAAAGAAAAGTGTGTAACAAATAAAAGAGTAGATGCATTTTCCATAGTGTTGAAGGATAAGAATAAAAGTCTAACATATTAAAAAACAAATGCATTTGTGATAAAGAATGCAAAAAGATAAGAATAGAGTTTGTAACATATAAAAATTTAAATGCATTTTTTATTTCAAGTATGTCAAAAAATGAAAGTTTGTTACATACTACTACAAATTTTGAAATATACCAAAAAATTAAAGTTTGTTACAGATAAACTGGAATTTCAATGCGTTTGTCATGTAGACAAGGATTGGGGCTCCCGCGGACCATTAGAGAAATATGTACAAGAAGCAGGATTGTGGAAATAAGATAGAGTGCAATAGATGCAAAAGAAAATAAATGGAAAGGTATAAGTGTTTGCCTATACATCTGTATTTAAGAAAGTGGAATAACCAGGTTGAGAAACAAAGAAAGATGTGATGACTAAACTTACAGTGAGGGTACATATGAGCGCTTTGGCCATTTTCTTGCGGTTGTCGTTTCATTGATGTCAGAGATGACTGTGGTTTCAAAGATGTTCTCCAAGGTTGTTGGAATGTTGGGAACTGCCTTTTGTCTTTCGTTGGCGGCCTGTTTCAATTGCCTTTCGACCCATTCTTCAATGTAGCTTCTCATTGGGGCGATGTTGATCTCATTCTGGATTTTGATGTTGAAAACTTCATTTTCTAATTCCTAGAAGTCGATAGAAAGATTAGATAGAGCCTGATGAATTTCCTCATTCTGTACTGCATATTTGACTAGCAAGTCATGGACGTGAGATTGATCAAATTGAAGGATGTTGTAAAACGTTTCCAGAGACAAGGTATTCAACATAGAAACCTGTTTATCGAACTCTTGCCTGGTTAAGGGCAAGGAGTTTGCGATTAAGAGGGGGTCTTGAAAGTCATTGGTTTTCCTTGCTAAGTCTATATTTGACAGCTTTGTGAATAATTTATCTTTCTTCGCTATGGCTTGTTCACATGATTGAACAATGAGGCGCGGGTTCTTTACTTTTTGTTTCCAACATGCATTCAACTGGTCGATCTGGTTTTTGGATGGAAGATCTTCTTCTCTTCTTTTTGTTTCTGTCATATTGTTGACAATCTTACCAAAAGGGATGACAGTTTTTAAAAATAAATTTCCTTCATCTTTTAATTCGGCTTGCAAAATCTCGAGCATGCTATGTGCCCTGGTTCCAAGGGAAGCGATGGTTTGTGATCTTTTCCATGCCTGGGTAACCAGTTCCATTATTTTTTTGATATTGTTCTCCACATATCCTTTACAGGATGCGAGCAGGGTGGAGGATGTTTTTACATTTGGTGCAGGGGTGCCAGGCATGGCTATAGCCAAAGGATCAACAAGCAATGGCATAGGAATGAAAGCGTCTTCCAATTCCTTGACTCGGTCCTTAAGTTTGGCATTTTGGGTCTTGATGCATCCAATGGAATCACTAAGTGCTTATCCAGTTGCGGTGTGAAGTTGACATATTTGGGACAACCGCATGTTGGCAACGTCAACCTCTGAATGAGATTTGCCTTTGATATTTTTAACATTTTTTTTCTCAAATATCAATCTTTTGTTTTGGCTATCAAAAACAATGCTCTGGAACATGAAGGATGCGTCTTCATCAAAATTTTAGGTAACAGATATGTCCATTGGATGGCTATGGTGGATGTCATCTTGGGGTTGATCAAGGAAGGGGAACATGGCATCTAGATCCGTGTCAACTTCCATGTTCTAACTCTAAATTTCTGGCTCTTCTGCCTGACCCACATTTTTTTTTCTCTTCTTCTCTATTGGAAGCTTGTGAGAACTATCAATTTTAGAGTGAGGAGGGTTGTTATCTCCTCCTCTGTTTGAATAACTATGGGTTTATTTTTTGTTGTGATGGGCCATTGGAGCGATGCTCCGGGATGTCGTACTTTTTGGAGTGGTATTTGTGGATTGAACACTCTTTTCACTGGGACCTTTCCCCTGTCGCGTGTATAATTTAGTGCAACTTTTCACTGTCTCTACATCGTTGGAATCAGAGGCAGGACCGTCATTATCTGTATTTTTGGGTAGGTGTTTATTTACAAAACAATTGTTGAGGCTAAGTGATTGTAAATGTTGTCTAAAAATATCATAGGGGTTGAATCCTCTTATATCTTCATCATATATGAGGTTGGAGATGCTAAAATGTGCTACGAAATCGTCAATTTTGTTGACATTTTTCAAGATGAACTCCCCTATTTTCCAAGGGAGAGGAATGAACTGTTTTTTTTCTTCCTTTGGAACAAATGGAACCAATATATGTATTGATGTGCTACTTCTGCAATAAAAATTATGTCCGTAATGTGAAATGGAAGGAGAGCAGGTTGTTCCGTGGAGCCAAAAATTCTTATGACAGTGTAATTATCCAAATGTTGGAGTGTCCCCTTATTGTCAAAAAAACTAGTTGCCTGTTCAGATATGTGGGAATCATTTTCTCCTAACAACAAAACTTTGAAAATAGACAGGAAGCCATTAAAAGCCTCATAAAAACAGTGGAAAGCCTTGTGCTTCCACAAGGCCTGGTACCAGAACATTACTGGGTAGAATTCACAGTTGACTTTTTTGGACAAAGACAGTTGCGGAAATTGACAGGAATGTGCTATTGCAAAAACTAAATAGGATGACATATAAATTTATTTTCCCTTTTGTAGCTTGAAAATTGGGAAGAGATTTCATGGGAAATTAACCCGCCCCAATCAAAAAGGGCTTGTTCGTTGACTATGAAATACAAATATAAAGAGCCATGTGGGAAACAATACCTGTGGACTCCTATCTCGTTATTCTTGTAAACAGCCAGACACTTTCTTGAAATGGATTTCTAAATGAACTAACCTACATACTTGTAATATCTTCAGGAACTAGATTCGGCCTTTCCAAAAAATGGGGCAAGAGGTCTAATCTGTTATTATTCTTTGCTAGGAACTATTTGCAATCTTCTCCTTTGAATGTAAATGTTGGCTCAGGCAGTTTCAACATCTGGCAAGACCTAAGGTGACAAAGAAATAGAAGAGCCTTCATGCAGTGGAATAATTCTTTGTTATGCAATAAATTTATCGGCGCACCAAGAGACCAGGTCCTTACAGTCAAAAACCTCAAGGACACAGCTTGCATGAGCAATCCCGGAGGTCCAAATTACTTGGTTCTCTGTGGTAGGGGTTGAGTAATAAGAAAATGCCCTAGACCAATGGAAGTTCTAGTCCTCACGCCCGAAGGTGTTCAGTATATCTCCACAGAACTGGTGTCAAGCTGATGCCATAGGTTTATGAGAAGGTTTCTTTGCTGTAGATGATGGTTTAAATGAATTGTTAGAGCGAATAATGTAACGTTTTGCTAAATATGGGTTAAATTCTTGTGAATGGGAAAGCTCCTCGAGCCTTTCACTGATTAATGACAACCTATATTGGTGGTGCATGATGAACTCTTAGCAGTAAAATTTATTTATTACATATTTAGAAATGTGAACGTGGCGGGTACGACGAAGATCAATTAAGGAATGGAGGTTTTTTGAATGTGCGAAGGGCATGCCGTGTGAACAAGATTTCATGATTTTGAAATGAACACTCGCAAGGGATAATATAATCCGCCCGGAAATTTTGGTTTAATGCTCATGAATACAAGATATCCTCGAGCCTTTCTCCAATCAAAGACAATATATATGGTTTCTGCATGATGACATGTTAGAATTAAATGCCATTAATTCCATATTTAGAAACAAGATATATATATATATATATATATATATATATATATGGCATATTTTCTTTTATTATAGACAAAAGTCACGAAGATGGCCGGAAGGAATATAACTTTTTATTTTCTTTTATTATAGACAAGTGCGAAGATGACGGAGAGGGCAGAGAACAAGGAAAGAATGGAAAGCTATGAAAAGCGGTCGGACAGGATTCAAAATAGGGTTACAGAGATAGTTAGGACAACCGAGTGTTGCACGATGAAATTTCATGTTTCAGAATTTTTGAGTGCAAAATGTGTAAAACGAAAGAGATCATGATGGGGCAGTTGAGTGACCGGTTTGTATATTTGTGGAATTCCACCAATGTGGCTAAGTATGGAATAGGGAAATTTCTAATTTCATACGTGGTAATAAGATCTTGTATATAATTTCCAACTTCTAATTGCAAAGGGGCGCAGATACAAGAAACACCAACTACGGACTGAATATTTCTTCAACCCGCCAAACCGATGATTCACCAAAGAAATTCGAACAAATGGCAAAGTATGGAAAGTGGACAGACGAGCTTTGAAAATGGGGTGACAATAGTTCCACTAAATATGTGAGGACCCAACGGTTAAATTGTATTTCTCGAAAGTTTTCAGTGAAAAAATGTGTAGCACAGAAAAGGGCATGATAGCTAGATCGTAATATACAAAAGCGTATGATCTAAGAACGATTGCAATTTTGAATATCTGTCAATTTGTATATACCAGAGCTCTAAATGTTGTTTGGAGGTCACGGAAAAGTAGAATTTCAATGTTGACCCAACCAACGCGCAAGTTCGCCTGTCAATTTTTATGTGGCAGAAATCTCAGTGCCAGTTGTGGGACATGGAACAATGGATGGTCAATTTAAAGAAAGGGGAAGTGATCGCTGGAAATGAAAACGCGTGAATCCGTGAAGCTGTGCATTGTCGGGAAAAAATGATTAAGTAACCAGGAAGAGAAACTAGAGGGAATAAAAGAGTGGGAAAATAGAGAGATGAAAGGTAGTTTTCGTAAGCACGAATTGGTTTCAAAGAAGCACCATCGTTGAAAAACCATGATCTACTAATTGTCAGCAAATGCATTGTTGAAGATTACATTTTATTGCAATGTATGCCTGCAGCTATGTTCTTTATACATTATTCCATTACTGTAACATATCAACTTAACCACTAAATTTCCTTTTCTACTGATTTCCAGCAAATGCTTTGTGGAAGATTAGATTTTATTTGAACGTGTGCGTGTAATTGTGTTCTTGATACATTCTACCATCAGTGCAACATATTAAATCAAGTATTAAACTTATTTCATTATGGGTTGTTAGCATTAAAACTTAATAATTTCATGTCTAGAAACAAGAATAACGATTTTGCTGCAACATTGTACATTGGTATTAGTAAACACAAGATCGAAGAAGTACGAGAGCACTAAAACATGCCTATTAGAACATGCATTAAACCCAGAAAAGAGGCAACAACGAAGAGTGCAAAGCAATTTTTTTTTAATAGAAAATCCATTTAAAATAAAAAAATAAGAAAAACACTGAGTACTGTACATCTATGCTTAGAAATTGGACCCAGTTCTTTCGACCAAAACATTGTAGGTAACTGCGACAAACAAAGGCAAGGGTTCTGTAGTATGCAAGATCCTTGGAGTTTTCTCGTCGATGAATTATCCTCTGTTGAAATTGATATTTTTCAGAAGCTTTTCCTCAGAAAGAAGATGAAAATGGTTGGAGGGTAAGTGGAATAGCCCTTAGCTAAAACTGCCTCTGCATAGTCCAAAAAAAATCAGTAGCAGAGCTTGCATGTGCAATTGCAAAGGCCCAAGTTAGTCCATTCTTGGTAGAAGGAGATGACTAGTAGGAAAATGCGTGGCAGGAGCAAGAGTTTTGGACCTGATGCCCGAAAATGTTAAACAATATTTTTTTGGCTTGAAATATATCTCTGGGAGTATCAACATATCATTTCTTTACATTGAAACTCTTCTGCCCAGAATAGACTAATTTGGAACTCTGGAATTCCTACTTTCGCGGTGCAAAGTGGCTATTTCATTCACCATTAGTTTCTTTTCTAAAACTCCTTTTGGTTTTGTCGTGACTATAATCTCTGAGCCAGAAAGGTTCATTCGTTATGGTTGATTTCAATTTGGGTGCAAGAGTGGGAAGATTCTCTGCATTGCCATCATCGATTGTCATATCATCGTCCATCAGATCATCTTCTTCCATCTTGGAATTCATGGCATCAACTTCTGCGATAGCAATGAATGCAACTGGGTAGGTTCTCTGACCATCCAGGGTTGTGATGGATTATTTTGGCTTGAAATATATCTCTCAGTGTACCAAGGGACCATCTCCTTTTGTGCTACTAGGCGGAGGGAGATGAATAGTAATAATATGCCCTGGAATAGTGGAACCTCTGGCCATTACGCCCCAATGTGTTTACTGTGTGTGGAGAGAACTGCTGCCAGAAGTTATTTAGAATTTCCATTTGGTCGAGACGATGTTTGAAATGAAAATTGGGGAGGGATAATATAAGCCTCTGCAAATTATGGTTTAATGTGTATCAATGGAATATCTCCTCGATCCTTTCATTGATCAATGACAATTTCCAGGGTTTGTGTGGAATGAGTTGTGACCATCACAACTCACTAATTGCACAATTAGAAAAAAGTGTGAACATGGCGGTGACAACAAAAAGAGATTAAGAATCATAAATTT
Organism: Picea sitchensis; assembly: GCA_010110895.2. Lineage (NCBI taxonomy): Eukaryota > Viridiplantae > Streptophyta > Pinopsida > Pinales > Pinaceae > Picea > Picea sitchensis. Next base: position 119,212 of record SNQJ01S0010325.1, read on the forward strand.
CTTAAAAGAAACAACCCATCGACACACACAAAAAAAATATTGCGTGGCCTTTGAAATGAATACTTGGAAAGGATAACATGCTTGTGGGAAAACCTTAGTTTAATTCGTACTAATGACAAATCTTCTTTGGAATTCCGGACATTAATGATAGTTTTAACAGTTTTTGCAGGATAGATACTAGCATTAAAGATTAATTAATGCATATCTGGAAACAAGTACGAAGTCAACAGCAATGGCAAAACCGATTCCAAGAAATACCAAAGTATGAAAAGAGGTCGGGTGAAGATATACTCAGGGCACGTGAAGGGACGATGGTTGTCGGCCTAGCAGGCTGAAAATTGAGCCTCTATTATTCTGTGTCCTACAAATAGCACCTACACTTCTGTGATATACAAATTGATAGGTGGACTTGTGGGTTGGTTGGTTGAACATTGCATTTTTTTTGTCCTTAGTGATTCCTTATTAATTCCATAATTAGCCACTTTTTTGGATCGGGGGTTCTTGGGCTGGTGGGAAAAAAATTGGGCATCTATTATTCCGCACTCTACAAATAGCAGTGACAATTCCGTGATATACAAATTTAGTACCTGACCTATGCTAAATTATTACTGTTAAATATTTATATTGCAGAATTTAATTATACGAGAAAGTTTGCACAATCTGGCCGACTGAGTGATATAAAAGTATTTCCACAAATGAACAATATAAAAAAGAGTCATTCCATACTTAGGAACTTTCTTGATCACAGGTTCGCGGCCTCGCGGGCTGAAAAAAGAGTCTCTATTGTTTCGTGCCCTACAAATAGCACCCAGATTTTCGTGGTATACAAATTGACAGGAGGACCTATGAGCTGGTTGGCTGAACATTTCATTTGATCGCGGGTTCGTGGCCTGGTGGGATAAAAATTAAGTATCTATTTTTCTGTTTCCTACAAATAGCACCTACAGTTCCGCGATATACAAATTCACACGCGGACTTGTGGACAGTTTCTATATAAAGTATGGAATGATATTTTATACAGCATATGCGGATCCCTCATTCCATACTTAGGCAGTTTTTGGATCGCGGGCTCGCGGTTTGGCGGGCCAAAAAGAGAGTCTCTATTGTTCCGCCTCCTACAAATAACACCTAGACTTCCACGATATACAAATTGATAGTGTTCTAGAACATATGCGGATCCCTCATTCTATACTTGGGCACTTTTTGGATCGTGGGTTCACGACCTGGCGGGCTGAAAATTAAGTATCTATTGTTTAGTGTCTTACAAATACCACCTAGACTTTTGTTTCCTACAAATAGCACCTAAACTTTCACGATATACAAATTCACACGCGGACTTGTGGACAAAGGCTATATAAAGTATGGATTGAGATTTTATACAACATATGCGGATCCCTCATTCCTTACATAGGCATTTTTTGGATCGTGGGCTCACAGCCTGGTGGGCTGAAAATAGAGTCTTTATTATTCTATCTCCTGCAAATAGCACCCAGACTTCTGCGATATACAAATTGATAGTGTTTTAGAACATATGCGGATCCCTCATTCCATACTTGAGAACTTTTTGGATCATGGGTTCGCGACCTGGTGGGATGAACATTAAGTATCTATTGTTCCATGTCCTATAAATAGAACCTAGACTTCCGCGATATACAAATTGACATGCAGACTTCTGGACATAGTCTCTATATGAAGTATGTAATGAGATTTTATACAGCACATGTGGATCCCTCATTCCACACGGAGGAATCTTTTGGATAGCACCAAGACTTCCGTGATATACAAATTGATAGGTGGACTCGAGCTGGTTGGCTGAACATTGCACTTTTATTGTCCCGTAGCGATCCCGTATGAATTTCAAATTTAGCGATTTTTTTTTTATCGGGGACTCTGGGCTTGGCGAGTTGGAAATCGGGTGTCTATTGTTATGCGCTTTACAAACACATTTTTCTAGAACATATGTGGATCCCTCATTCCATACTTCGACACTTTTTGAATCGCGGGTTCGCGACCTGGCAGGATGAAAATTAAGTATCTATTGTTTCATGTCCCATAAATAGCACCTAGACTTCCGCAATATACAAATTGACATGCGGACTTGTGGACATAGTCTCTAAATAAAGTATGGAATGAGATTTTATACAGCGTATGAAGAGATCCCATATGAATTTCATATTTAGTGATTTTTTTTTATCGCGAGCTCTGGGGCTGGCGGGCTGAAAATTGGGACTCTATTGTTCCACGCTATACAAAAACATTATTCTAGAACATATGAAAATCCCTCATTCCATACTTAGGCACTTTTTTGATCGCGGGTTCACAATCTAGTAGGATGAAAATTAAGTATCTATTGTTCCATGTCCTACAAATAGCACCTAGAGTTCCACAATATACAAGTTGAAACGCAGACTTGTGGACATTGTCTCTATATAACCTATGGAATGACATTTTATACAACATATCCAAATCCCTCATTCCATACCTAGGCAGTTTTTTGTTCACGGGTTGGAGGGCTGAAAATAGAGTCTCTAATGTTCTGTCTCCTACAAATAGAACCCAGACTTCCACGATATACAAGTGGACAGGTGGACTCAGGCTGGTTGGCTGAACATTGCAGTTTTATTGTCCTGTAGCGATCGCATATGGATTTCATATCTAGTGATTTTTTTTTATCGAGTATGTGGGGCTTGCGGGCTGAAAATTGGGCTTCTATTGTTCTGCATTGTACAAACACCAGGCACATCTACGCAATTTACAAATTGACAAACGGACCTGTAGGCTGTGTGGCTCAACATTGCAATTTTCATTGTTCCTTGTCCTTCGAATATCCCTCAGAGTTTCGCGATATATAGATTGACAGATGGACTTGAGGGCTGGCAGGTTCAAGTTTGACATTGTTTACAGATACTAATCCCTATTAACTATCTAACATATCTAAAAACAAGATTTTCAATACTAAATTATTAATAATAATTTTTTCTATTGCAGAATTTAATTAAACGATAAAGTTTGTACAATCTGGTCGGGTGACTGATATAAAAGTTTTTTGACAAATGAGAAATACATAGTAAACATGTACTTTTAGAAAGTATGGACAAGAGATTTTATAGAGCATACACAGATCCCTCGTTCCATACTTGGGCACTTTTTGGATCATGGGTTTTCGGCCTGACGGGCTGAAATTTGAACCTCTTTTGTTCGGTGTCCTGTAAATATCACCCAGACTTCCGCGATATACAAATTGACAGGTGGCCTTGTAAATTCCACGTCTGGCGGGTTCAAGATTGCAATTGTTTAGCAATGCTCATCCTATCTAACTTCAACTAAAAACATTATTTTTAGATAAATAATCAATATTAACTATTGTTATTGTACAAGTGTATTACATTAAATTATTAAAGGATGTTAAATCGCTTATTTTTGAAAAATGAAGGAAACAAAATAATTTTTTTGTAAAATTCTATCACCACAAGCATAACAAGGACCAATTTGAAGTTTAAGGCCCTCTTGTTCATATGATAGCACAATTTCACTCTGCACAGTATATATTTGTTGATTTCAAATTATTCCAGGATATTAATTTTACCAAGTTCACTGAATAAGAAAAAATTGCAAAAACAACAATCAATTTGAATGTCAAGAGCCTCTTGTTGGTATGACAGGACAATTGAACTTCACACACTATATATTCGTTGATTTAAAATTATTTCACAACAATAATTTGACCAAGTTCATCAATCAAGGAAATTTTCCAAAACAAGTCACATAGTACATTTGCGTCACAACACCATAGAAATTATCAAGCGGATCTGCATGCCAGCTGGCCAAAAAAATTCAATTATATTGTTCTGTTTCCTCCAAAGAAGAGCTGGAGTTTCAGGGTATACAAATTGACAAACAAACCATATAACCAAGAACCAACCATACTTTAAACAACCTAGAAGCAAGTTCCCAGAAGGTTCCATTGAGTAGAACCCATCGACCTTTGCACCAAACAATTTGATATGCAAAGAAAAGACATTAGCGCATTCCTTTTCTCTTGAAACGAACATTCATCTGGATGTTGAAAAAATATTACAGAGAGACATGAGGTATTTCCGTTTCCTCCCAAAGTTTGATTTAATTTTTTTTTTTGCCCTTCTTCAGCCAAAATGCAAAATTGCATTGTCCTCATTTAAGGTGAATTTTCTCTCTATTCGAAGCTGCCACAACATATAGAAAATGCTTGCCTTTTTCTGTAGATATGTTTCATACGACAACTCTGCCAATTCAAGAAGCACATTTTGTAATAGAGGATTCCTAATCGAAAACTGCACATTTGTGTTTCCCACGGTTCGGATAACACCATTGATGCAATGTCCATAAATATATGGACATTTTTCACCGCATCGTAGACAATCAATCGTATCATCACTTATCAAAGCGGAGGAAGAAGTAGCGGAATGGCATTTTGCACATACAGGCTCAAAGGGGGTCGAGTACACATTGGTTGCAACTAAAATACCTTCAACCTGGCAATGTGAGCAAAGGGATTAATACATTGAACAATATAATACACAACTGCACCCCCCCTCCCCTTTAAAACAAAAAGGTAAAAGTAAACACGTGCACAAATTTGTTGAAGGTTATTTTTACAAGCAAAGTGAGGATGATTTTGTGGATGTATATGCACAATAATTGTAGAGCTAGCTAGTTTCTCCATATCCTCTACTATATTTGCTCTCAACTCTGTTACAAACATTGTCTAGGTTGTCTGAAAGATCCTTTCTCTAGCATCCTTCTTCTTTTTTATATTTTTGAACAACATAAGTGGAGTCTTCCCTCTATGTCATTGTTGTTCCATTGACGAAAACAAATCTGAATACATATCGAACAATTGTAGCTGCAACATGGAACAATGCAATATTTTTGTAACTTATCCGACATATATGCTGATGCGAAAGTTAAGAACAAAACTGAATATGAAAAGCGGTATCATTGCCTTGTCTTTGTCCGACTCTCCATCCTTTATATGGAGAATGTGTTGCGACCCAAATTTTCTCGCCGGTGTCACAACAGCCCCAATCGTTTCGATTGGGTAAATATTAGTGCTCTATGCAAGCTGCCTGATAGTCGAGTTTGGGAGGAAGCGATATTCTAAACAAATAGCAGGATTTTTTTCCACAATGCTTGTTTTATTGAGAAAAATAATTTGATCGCAATCACCACAGTCATATATTGTTTTGGACAATACATTAAAATTTGTAATGGATATCCCATTACACGGCAATATCTTTTCTACATGTTTCTGGACAAGTTGTGGAGGAACAGTTAGTGTGACTGTCATCATGGCATCCTTTTCTGTCATATCAGCACGCATAATGGATCTACTTTTGTTTTTCTTGTCCAAGTAGGTGGTATAGACAACCATTATGTCCGTGACGAACAGTTGTCCAATTTGGCGGTTGTTGAAGCCCTCTATTGACAATACTTTGGATGCCACAACTCTAGACATGATGACATTTTTTGAACAAGAAAACTAAAGTTAATGGTAGTGTGCTACAAGTACATGAATATTATTGATGAACTATGGAGCTACAGTTTCGCAACCACACCTCTTGGTCTACTGAACATGCAACACGTTTGGCGTTTCGCTTGTACTTGTTGATACTTCTTGCGAGCTGGAAACCATGTATTGAAAATGGCATCAACATATCTGCCATGCCATAGATGAATATATAGCCTAGGAAATTTTTTTATTAAACATAGTAAGAGCACAATGTATGCATATTTACTTTTGGCCTTGTTGGTCTATCGATGTCTAGGATGACTGACTGCTCATGGCTGTCTCACTAGTCCAACGTTTTCTGATGCAAGCATGTACAGATGAACATCAAGACTAAACAAATATATGCATTGTATATTGTCCATCGGAAGGACCAAATAACCATAAAAATGTATGCATATTAATTTTTTAAATGGAGAAATGTTTAATAGTAAACAGGGCGTGACTGCGGGTCACCATGGCCAATCTGTATATCGTGGACCCCTGAAGCCAGGGGAGAAATCTTCAACATGGAAAACTGGTAGCCGCAATCGACAAAGTGGGTAACTGTGGAATAAGGTAGAAGAACGACCACATATGTCAGTTTGTTAGTCCGCCAACTGATGCAGGAGCAAAGTTTTGGAAACCACACTAGGAAGATGAATTAGAAAACAAAAGGGATAATAGAAAATGGAAAAAGTAGAAACAGGGAGCGCAGAAAGGCCCATTACTGTGAATTCATTTTTTTCAAGTCTAATATTATATGCTCCCACCCAGTTTGTATATTTAATTTATCGGCACACTTGGTATACCTTTTAGAAGATTGTACCACATAACCCTTTGCTTCTGCACAGAAGAATTCATATCCCTGTCCAAGCATCCTATTTTTTCCAAGGAAGCAACGCCGAAGATGCAATCAAGATGAAGGCAAGTTAGTATGAAAACAAATATCTAAAAGAAAAAGAAAAAGGTCTATTTACCCACCAAAAAGTCCTTCGTCCTGTCCAACGATTTTGTTTCTTTAAATGAAGCAATGCATCAGAAACACAATGAACATAAACTAGCTTAGTATGCAGGAAGGAACGTATGTAACCAATATAACTTACCATGTAGGAAGGCACATAACTAGCTTAACACATATACAGACCATAAATGAAATACAAAACAATGCAATATGAAACAATAGTACAAGCATGCACCTTTCTATATCCTATTTAGCCGATGCAGTCAAGACTCCCTCCTTTTCTCCAGCTACTCTGTTTGTTTCAATGTGGGAACCCCAAAAATTCAATGAACATCAACGGAAGTTGGTATTCACTGGAGAGAAAGCAATATGTAGATACAACAAAACTGACTCAATGAACAGTTTACAAAGGAAGAAACATGAGCCTTTGCGTGTCTCTATCCATGGTTGTAAACGTCTAGTTTCTTTTTCCCTGGCCAAAATATATTACAAGGTAGAAAATATCACGCAATTGCATGGTCGTAGCTAAACGATTTCTAGTTTTCCCTGACAATTCATCCAAATATGCCCTTTAACCATGTTCTTTATCCTCTACACAGACTATTGTGCCCACGATATAAGTTCTCAGTTTTTCATGGAAAACTACCTAGACATGCTTCCAGACATGAAAATATAATCTTGAAGAATATTTGTTGCACATATCATATCTCAAGCACAACACAAATTGTATCATGCACACACTAGTCTATGTAGAGGAGAAAGAACATGTCATGTCATATCCTCACATCTGACCATACATGGTCTGTAAATGTAGGCTGCATACATATGCTTTATTCCAACAAAAAAACAATAGATATTGTAACTTCACATGTAATCCTCCAACAATTTTGTATGCAACTATTTTCTTTCATGGCAGGACTCGAGCACCAGGAAAATATCACAAAATTACAGATAACAGCCTCTGCAAAAATGGAAAATAACACAATTGCAGATTGACTGGTGGGTGTAGGGGCTGAGCACCGTAAAGTGCCCCCAAAAAACAATAACAATCCAAAAAAAAGAAAAAATAAAAGCTCCAACCACTGCCGCTGCACCCCAACCCTACAAGGATGAATCAAAGAAAAAAAACCAGCAAGGACCATACCGGCGAGAAAACACGAAGAGGCCAAACTACACCCCCAGGGCCCCAAAGCGCAAACCCCAGGCAAACAAACAGAACCAACAACCCAGGAACCAATGAACCAACAAAAGCCACTGACCCATTGAACAACATATGTATCTCCAACTATTACGAAACTGCAGCCGAAGAAAAAAAGGAATCGGAAACATACAAGGAACATGAGAATACAAATAAGAAAACATTCTTACTTTCAAACTGCAAACATTGAACAAAAAACAAAGAATACAAAATGAAACTATGGCATCAAAACTTACTCTGAAACGATGAAATGCAGAAAAGCAGGTTGAATCGTGAGCAAAACAAAAAAAAATAGCAACTAAGAAACCAATGAAGAAGAACCACTCACCGAACCAGTAAACAATGTATCTAGCTTCAACGATTACGAGGATGAAACATATAATGGAAGCACCCGACAAACCAACAAATAAGAAGCAGTCACTGAACCAGTAAACAATGTATGTAGCTTCAATGGAAGAATAAGGATGAAACATACAATGGCTATTGAACTGGTATGTACTCTGAGAACCGTATTTACATAAACATTTAAGACTCTCAGGTTGTCTAAGGACCTCGCAGTATGCAAACATTTAAGTTGTCAGGGGTGTTGGAGGATGTCGCGTCATGTAAACATTTACGTTGTCAGGCCTATTGAGGCATCTCAAAATAAGTGTCAATAAATTTCAAGAAATATACAAAGCTTGGATATGAAAACATTTCAATATGCTTAGTACATATAAAAACTGACGGATATATTCGGGTAGCAGAAAATGATAATACAAACATTTGAACTAATGGTAGCATTAATCTACCTTCAAGCAATATACAGGAAAAATATATGATTAAAAAATACTGTCTATGAGAAAAAGTTTGGATATGTTGCCATATACTACATTGGGAATAGTGAAGCCAACAATAAGACCTCGAATCTCTTAGCCAATCAGATCAGTACATATATGTTACTTTTTAATATATAAAAATATATTATTTTAATTCCACAGCTCCAACAATAGGTATTGTGCAAATATTTACGGTCAAAGGACAAACTAATATGTAGTCAACTCTTTATCGATCACTATAGTCCCTCTATGCCTACGGTGGGGACTAATAAATATATTTACCATCTAGAAATTCTTGGAGAATTTTAAAATCTCTCCCCATTTTCTTAAACCAATATCAATATATTTTTATGTAAAAAATAACATTTTTCTTTACATTTAGCTTTATATATAGACCCTCTCAATTATTAGAATTGTCAATGCTGAAAACACAATTCACAATGATAATTAAAAATCACACAGGAATTTCACGTGGTTCACCCAAATGTTGGGCTACTTCCACCAAGCATAGGCATCAATTGTCTTATTATTCATATTATGGAGATTACATCAGATTTGCAAGTCTCTCATACACATAGTCTCTCACAATCGTTGCCTCTACTAGATTACATGCATTTATATACATTTACAAGAAACTGAATAATAAATGCAATCCCTATCCATATTGAAACTTGGTCTATTTGGTTGTAAACAACGCATAATAATAGGATCCAAATCCATCTTTGGAGTAATTCATTGTCACCAAATCCCAACAATCTCCACCTTGACAATAATTAACCTGATAACTTTCTCCTTCCTTTTGTTCATCACCTTTTCTGCAAGCCAAGAGAAGCCAAGCACCACTGCAGCTTCTCTAATAGAACTAGTTTCATGATCTCGCCTCTGTGACTTGCACGAGTTTGGATTTCCTGAGGGGTCACTCCACTTCCAACATGTCTTCCAAAAATTTGTTGTGAGACATATTTAGTGATAGATCTCCTTCTATCCAAGACACATGTATTACAATATACATTACAATTATAAGAGACCATCTCAGTGTAACCATTATAGGTGACATTGTGCTTCTCAAAGGCTCAAGCACCCATTTCACTGCAACACCTGAATCTAGTATCTGATAACATCATAAGCATGTGAAACATCTGGTCTTAACCATTTCATCACATACAACAAACCTCCTACTGAACTTACACGAGACATAACATTTTCTTTGTTATAGACATGCCCTATACTTGAAGAAAACTTATAATGGAAAGCAAGAGGGATAAAAACTGGTTTTACAATGTTCATACTGAAATCCAACCACAACTTACCATTATCATCTCTATGTAACTCCATTCCCATAATTTTTTTTGCTACTCCTTGATCCCTCATCTGAATTTTCCTGTCCACCTGAGTCATTTTCTTACTAATTTTATCCATGCTTCAAATTGCATCGAGCATATCATTAGCAAAGAACATCAAGACTATGAATGTACTATAAACTGTATAGTCATTCCTACCCTTTGAAAAATTTTGACTCACTATGAAGGATTCAAACCTCTTGTATATTTGCATAGGTACCAATAGGCCATACAATGAATTATCTAGCATGCAAACAAATTTATGTTGCGATATTGAATCAACCATTTTGGTTGTTCCATACATAATATATCTCTATCAATGATGACCTTGTGAGAAGTAGGATCCCACACACAACATCCCTTTATACCATCATCATAACTTGCAGAGATATAAACGAAGCAGGAATTTGAAAACAAAGATTTTAAGTCTGGAACTAATTTACCTCTTACCAGTACCTGCAATTCTTTCTTTCTCTTATGACCTTGATGCTTCTTCCATAAACAAGAAGATACATCTGTCACTTCAGATGCTACTTCGGTACTAACTTCCATCTTATAAAGGTTATCAACCTTTGTTTCCTTCATCACTACTAAATTACCTTTCGACACTATGAGAGCTCCACCTTGACCTGTATACTTATATCCATAAGAATCCAACACTCCCAATGAAATCAAATTTGATTTAAGCTCGGGTACATATCTAACATCCGTTAATTCCCTAACAATACCATCGAACATATTGATTCTAATACTGCCAACCCCAACAGTTTTATAGTGAATACTATTTCCCATAAACACTACACCTTCGTCAACAGATTGGTAAGAAAAGAACCAATTTCTATGTGAGTACATGTGGTGGGAGGCACTTGAATCTAACTACCATACTTATTGATATTGTAAATTACTAGAAATGGATAAAACTTGATCAATTATACCTGAATTTTTTACAACCAAATTCGCTTCCATTGTAGATTTTTCCTCAGATTCAGTAATGTACCTCTAATTTACCATATAAAATTTTTTTCTTATGTACAATTAATCTCCAATTTCATATATATTCATTGATAAGGCGAGATAGTCTTCCTTCCTATTATAAAACTCGGTGAGGTATCTTATATTTTGTCTACCACAAGGTCCCACTCTACACCGGTCAACTTACTTGGATAGGGAAAGTTATATAGATAGATTACCAAACTTTCAGAAGTTTCCTTGGTCTCGAATCTACTCATTCGCATATATAATTATATACACAGAATAGTCTGGCATAGGACTTATAATCCTAGTATATCCTTAAATCAAGTCTCCTATGTTGCGTGCAAAGCTAATTATTTGTATTTGACATAAAATTTATGTGCCTTTTATGAAGCCACGGGTTCGGGACCATATCCCTTAGCTGAACAAATAGGGCTTGGAAAAGGCACTTGGCTAACAAAATTTAATGCTAAGACTTGTTTGACTCGGATTTAACTATGTGGTTGTCTCAACAATGTTTCATCTGAATGATAGGCTAACTGCAATGATACAGTTGGGAGTAAAAGAACTCCTACTAGTCAATTCACAGAGGGATCAATATTAACTTCACGATTTTCTTGAGTGGAAGAAAGGTTTGTCTGTCAGAGTGAGTTAAAGCTTTCTGCAACTTCCATTAATGGGTGCCTGGGTATGTGCAATTTTCAATGGTGTCCCCTTTCCTTCCCTCCAACTGAATCATTCTAAATTATGCCCCATCACATGGCCAAACAACCATGGTATCTTCGACATTTACTCGACATCAACGAACTACTCTTAGGGTTAAGTGTGTTTTCCTTTGTCATTGTGAAACCCTTGATATGGCTCGATGTTTTATTTCTTCACAGAGTAAATAGATGAAACAGAGGCCGCTACCTAGTGGAGCATAAAGCGCAAGCGCCCTTTCTTGTAAGTTTTTTTTTTAATGATACTATAAATCTAAAGGGTAGAGTGAAACTTCAGAAGAATCGTTGTAGTGAGAACGACAATTGTTCTGTAACTCTTGTTATAATGTTTTGTTAAACACCCCTTGTCGTTACACCTAAAAATATTTAGGGATAACCTTCTCCTGGAGGTAGTTGTAATATTCTCTTGTTTCTTCCCCAAGTTCCCTGAAAGTCTCGGCATTCCAAACCGTGGTTCTATATTTGGAGTGCTCTACACTTGTATAGTTTCCTCGCGTGTTTTTTAACTCCTAGGTTTTGTTATCTTCTATTTTCATTATTCTTTAAGGAGTCTCACAGGTGGTATGTTAGGCCTGGTACTAAAACATCGTGAGGCTATGTGGTCTCTTAATGGAGTGGAAAGTTCTTTCTGTGTGGTAGGATAATATATTGTATTCTTCTTTATTTCCCTGTAATGGATGAACCATCCTTCTGTGGTTTTTCCAAACCCTTGACTGGTTCCTACCTGAGTAATGCTTTATTCATGTTTGTTACATTCCTATCTGATGCCCTTAAAGTGTGGCCTTTATGGTACTCGAATATTCCATTGGAAGGTCCTATGACATACTATATCTTGAGTTTGTATTAAACCTAGTTATTTTCGTGGTCAACTATTGGTTTACACTGCTTGGATACCGTAGAATGATGGCTCTGTATTTACTGTTGATTTATGAATCTTCCCTGTAATTGGTTACTGGAGGGTTTAAACTTAATATAAAAAAAAAACTATGTCCTGTGTGAAACGTCTGCACTATTTCTTCGGCTTACTCATATGGAAAGTTTGAACAGCTTATAATTTAAATGTTATCACTTTTGACTATATGTTTTGTATTAAAAGAAATATAAACTTGGTACCAACACTAATGATGGGACCCTGTTGATGCGAGGGAAGCCATCAAGAGTACTTGGACTCCCTCTCATCAGCCTAGGATGTTTATTCAGTCGGTACACAACAAGGGAAGGACGCTAGAATCCATGAGTGAGTTAAGTGTTGTTTCAGACTCAACTGTTACCCGTATTCATCGTTCTTTTGAAATTTTTTTCGTTAGTTTTGATTTCGTATATTATACTAATGTTCACAATGTTAAATCTTGTAGGGGTATTGTCCATAAAAGGTTCTCAGATACCGGTTCCTATCCACCATTCAAAAAGGTATTCGGGTTCTACGTAGAACGTCTGTCCGACTTATCTTTCCGAGCTCTAAAGATGAGGTCAAAGCTCTGTCAAATTTTATCGTTAAAGAAAGACGCTTTTGTCCCGATCTCTGTATCGATAACTCTTTTGTTTAAGCGTAAATCCAATTTTTATGTTGATAACTTACATTTGGAAGAGAACATCATACATGCAGAAGGTTGAACTTGTAATATAATCCTTTTAAAAGTTTAAATCTCAGATTCTTTTCCTGTATAAATGTAACATAAATGTCAGGGTTAGAAAATTTAAATTTCGCTTAATATTACAGTCTTTCATAATACCTCGACTGTTTATAGGTAGAAAAATGCTTCTGCATGTTTATTCTATTACTTATGCATCATTACGTTCAAAGGCTTCATTATGGTCAATGGATCTATTATTTATGTTATTACCTGTTTATTTCCAGAACTTCTATGAGAGCTAAATAAACTATTTGTCTTCCATTTATATTTGAACATTGTTTGAAATTGAACATGGAAAGGAAACCTATAGGCATACAAATAGGAAAATAATTTGCAACTTCCAGAACTTGTATATATTTAATTCGAATCTTGTTGCAAAACGAAAAAGAATATTTAAGCCTCTGTACAGATGCTAAGTATAAATACATACCTAGGTACCTAACCCTATACAAATGTTTATTCTTACCTTACACTGATATCATAGCAATGTTATTACACTGTATAGTCCATTATAGTCAAATGCAAAAGTATAAATAATTTGTTCATATATACCCACTAGTATTCCTGCAATCGCAGATGCAGTTAAATGATTCCTTCAAATTGATTTTCTTGTACTAAAGAAAAGAACACAGAGTTACTATTATATATAGATGGTAATTGAACTGATTTTATTCAACACTAAAAGTATCCAAGGTTATTTACAAGGGTTCCTATTCTACTCATATCTAATATATATATATATATATATACATGAAGTTTTGTTTTAAACATAAAATCAATACTGGTAGAGGTTTATTCTACGTCTGTCAAACTTGGAATTTCCTCTTCAGCATAGTCTTCTTTTGTCAAAAGTATTCTCCTTTCCTCACACTCAGCAAATAATGCTCATAACAATAAGAAATCAATAGTTCTTTTCCCCAGCATACTAGATAACGTCCTGCCTCCTCACATATGCCATATATCAAAAATTCTTTTTTGCATAGGTCTTTTCCCTCCCTTGGGAATTTTCGTAGATTTCTAAATCCTAGATTTTCAGCTGCTGCCAATGGCCAAATTCCTGATTTTCCACTTGTAACAATCAGCCCTGAGGTAGTTCCAACATGTTCCCCACTCATGGAGTCATGGTCAGTTGATTTTAACATGGCTGTTCCATTTGTCCTCCTACAATAATTATAAAATATTATGTTTTCATACAATTGTCATAGTCAAATAGTCAGTTGGGTCAATCAGTTCCCTACCCAACAATCATAATCATTAATTACAATTTACCAAATTGGAAATTCGGAATTGCCATAAATGGAAAAAATTTTCCAATTTCGAATTTACCAAAAATGAAATAATTTTCCTAACAAATTTCAAATTCAAAAATAATTTATTTTTGTGGATTTCACATCCTTTCCCTCTTCAATAAAACATTGTCCTCAGTGTTCATTCCTTTCTTGGAACAGGATTGGATAAGAATTCCGCAATTCTCCCTCCAACTCCCAGGTGGCCTCCTCAAGACTAAAGTTCTTCCATTGCACTTTTACTTGAGTGACGAATCTGTTCTGAAGTGTTATTTCTCTCCAGTCCAGAATGTGCAGGGGTTCCGCCTGGAACTCACCTTCTAGTTCCACCTGCACCAAGTTCTAATCGATCATGTGAGTAAGGTCATGAACATACTTTTTCAACAAAGAAACATGAAATACGCTATGAATTTTTAAATTAGCTGGAAGTGCAAGTTGGTATGCTATGGGTCTAATTCAATCTAGTATCTCGAAGGGCCCACAAAAATTGGGTGCGAACTTGGCACAATTCCCTAACTTTAGTGAACTTTTCCTGGATTTGACTTTTAAGTAAACATGATCTCCCAGTTGAAACTCCAAGTGTCTTATTTTCTGATCCGCATAACTTTTTTTTCTGTCTTGTGCCTCTTTCAAGTTCTGTTGTACCTTTCTTACCGTACTTTCCATTTATTGGAGCATCTCTGGTCCAACTATAAGTCTATCAACTGGGATGTCCCAGCTAATCGGATTCATACACTTTCTGTTGTACAATACCTCAAAGGGGCTCAACTTAGTCGACATTTGGTACCCATTGTTATATGAAAATTCTACCAAGTGTAGGTAGTATTCCCACTTGCTTGGTTTTGTTCTTACGTACATGCGGAACATACCTTCTACAATTTGATTTGTTCATTCAGTCTGTCCATCCGTTTGTGGATGATAACTCATGATGAAATTCAAATTAGTATTTATCCCTACAAACAATTCTTTCCAAAAGGCAGATGTGAATTTTACGTCTCTATCTGAAATCACCATTTTAGGAATACCATGCAGTCTAAAAATTTATTTCATAAATATTTCAGTGATGTTTATATCTTTAAAAGTAGACTTTATAGGAATAAAGTGTCCATACTTATTGAGTTTATCGATTACAACCATAATAGAATCATTTTGTTTTTGAGTTTTAGGCAAACCTGTAATAAAGTCCAGCAATATGGTCTCCCATTTCCATTCTAGTATTGGTAATGGCTGTAATAAGATGGATGGATGCTGGTGTTTGGCCTTAACTTGCTGACAATCTTGGCACCTAGCCAAGTATTATGTTGTGTTTCCTTTCATATTAGGCCAATAAAATAGTTTTCTAAGTGTTGTTATCATTTTCTGGTATCCTGGATAACCAGACTACGGTTTCTTATGAACTTCATCCAAGACTGTTATCTTTAGCTCTGTCGAATCTGATATGTAAAGTCTATTTTTAAATTGTAATAGTCAATTCTTGTCGATACTCAGATCTGGTTTGTCTGAGTTTGTTGTATTGTTTTGTAATTCTATCATTATCTTAGTGTAATTTTCTTTCTTAATTCTGCCATTGTCTGAGTTTTCTTTTCCTTTTAGATTGTAAATGGCCATTTTGAAATTCATATTGCTAGAATAGTTGTATATCTGGAAATATTTTTTGATGTCTAATAACCATGCTTGAGCTTCCTCCCCTGTTCTGGATTTCCCATCAAAGGTAGTTGGTTTAATTTTCTTAAATTCTCCTTCAAGATGGTCTACTTGTTTTCTTTTTCTGTCCATTTTTGTTTCGTCCTCAATTGAAGGTGTACCTTAAGACTAACTGTCCCCTTTTTCTGCTTCAAGCCTAGAATTCTTGGAGGTGCTTTCGCTAACCTCTTCCTAATTGTTATCGTCCTTTGGGATTTTCCTTGTCACTATACTACGCAACATGACTTCATCTATTTCGTGTTGCTCCTGCTGTGATTTATTCAGTTTCTCATTGTTGGCTTTGAAAACCTGTAGCTCAACAATGATATTCCTCATCGTTTCCAGAACTTCAGTAGGTGAGCTTCTGTCACTATTATGTCTCTGATTTTCAGGAAGTCTTTGTTCAGGATTCCCATCAAATCTGATTTTTGCGTCATCTTGTGTTGCAATGATTAACAAAAAATAGAAAAGGGTTTTTTGTTTGCAACAATAAAGGTTTATTAGTTTTACATAAACATAATTATATGCTAAGTAAATCAGATGGACCTATTCAAGGTCCAAGTGTTGTAACCTTCACTCTGATACCATATGTAATGTACCTCTAATTTACCATAGTTTTTTTCTTCTTATGTACCATTAATCTCCAATTTCATATATATTCATTGCTAAGGCGAGATAGTCTTCCTTCCTATTATAAAACTCGGCTAGGTATCTTATATTATTTCTACCACAAGGTGCCACTCTACACCAGTCAAATTACTGAGATAGGGAAAGTTATATATGTAGTTTACCAAAATTTTAGAAGTTTCCTTGATCTTGAATCTACTCATTTACATATATAATTATATACACATAATAGTTTGGCTTAGGACTTATAATCCTAGTCTATCCTTAACACAAGTCTCCTATGTTGCGCACAAAGCTAATTATTTGTATTTGACATAAAATTTATGTGCCTTTTATGAAGCCACGGGGTCAGGACTATATCCCTTAGATGAACAAATAGGGCTTGGAAAAGGCACTTGGCTAACGAAATTTAATGCTAAGATTTGTTTGACTCGAATTTAACTGTGTGGTTGTCTCAACGAAGTTTCATCTGAACAATAGGCTAACTACAATGATACAGTTGGGAGTAAATGAACTCCAACTAGTCAAGTCACGGAGGGATCAACATTAACTTCGCAATTTTCTTGGGTGGAAGAAAGGTTTTTCTGTCAAAATGAGTTAAAGCTTTCTGCAATTTCCATTAATGGGTGCATGGGTATGTTCAATTTTCGATGGTGTCTCCTGTCCTGCCCTCCAACTGAATCGTGCCAAATTTTGCCCCATTACATGGCCAAACCACCATGGTACCCTCAACAATTACTTGACATCGACGAACTACTCTAAGGGTTAAGTGTTTTTTCCTTTGTCATTTTGAAACCCTTGATATGTCTTGGCATGTTATTTCTTCACAGAGGAAACAGACGAAACAGAGGTCGCTACCTAGTGGAGAAGATAACATAACCTCCCTTTCTGGTAAGTTTTGTTTTTTAATGCTACTGTAAATCTAAAGGGTAGAGTAAAACTTCGGAAGAATAGTTGCAGTGAGAAAAAAATCCATTATGTAACTCTTGTTACAATGTTCTGTTAAACACCCCTTGTCGTTACTCCTAAGTATATTTAGGGATAACCTCCTCCTGGAGGTAGTTGTAATATTCACTTGTTTCTTCCCCAGGTTCCCTGAAAGTCTCGGCGTTCGAAATCGTGGTTCTGTATTTGGATCTCTCTACACTTGTATAGTTTCCTTGCGTGTGTTTTAACTCCTAGGTTTCATTATCTTCTATTTTCATTATTCTTTAAGGAGTCCCATAGGTGGTATGTCAAGCCTGGTACTAAAACATCGTGAGGCTATGAAGTCTCTTAATGGAGTGGAAAGTTCTTTCTGTGTGGTAGGATAATATATTGCATTCTTCTTTATTTCCTTGTAAAGGATGAAGCCATCCTTCTGTAGTTTTTCCAAACCCTTGATTGGTTCCTACCTGAGTATTTCTTTATTCATGTATGTTACCTTCCTATTCGATGCCCTTAAATTGTGGCCTATGTGGTACTCGAATACTCCATTGGAAGGTACTACGACATACTATATCTTGAGTTTGTATTAAACCTGGTTATTTCTGTGGTCGGCTAATGGTTTACACTACTTGGATACTGTAGAATGATGGCTCTGTATTTACTGTTGATTTATGAATCTTCCCTGTAATTGGTTCCTAGAGGGTTTAAACTTAATATAAAAAAAAAAACCTATGTCCTGTGTGAAACGTCCGCACTATTTCTTCGGCTTACTTATAAGTTAAATGTTAGCACTTTTTACTATATGTTTTGTATTAAAAGAAATATAAACTTGGTACCAACACTAATGATGGGAACCTATTGATGCGAAGGTACCCATCGTTAAAGGAAGAAGTTTTTGTCCCGATCTTTGTATCGATCGTTCTTTTGTTTAAGGGTAAATCTGATTGTTATGTTGATAACTTACAGTTGGAAGAGAACATCATACATGCGTAAGGTTGGACTTATAATATAAGCCTTTTAAGGGTTTAAATCCCAGATTCTTTTCCTGTATAAATGTAATAGAAATGTCAGGGTTAGCGAATTTAAATTTCCCTTAATATTACAGTGTTTCATAACACCTCGATTGTTTATAGGTAGAAAAATGCTTCTCCATGTTTATTCTATTACTTCTGCATCGTTACGTTCAGAGGCTTTGTTATGGTCAATGGGTCTATTATTTCTGTTATTACCTGTTTATTTCCAGAACTTCTATGAGAGATAAATAAACTATCCGTCTTCCATTTATATTTGAACACTACTTGAAATTGAACATGGAAAGGAAACCTACAGGCATACAAATAGGAAAATAATTTACAACTTCCGGAACTCGTATATCTTTAATTTGAATCTTGTTGCAAAATGGAAAAGAATATTTAAGCCTTTGTACAGTTGCTAAGTATAAATACATACCTAGGTACCTAACCCTATATGAATGTTTATTCTTTCCTTACACTGATATCGTAGCAATGTTATTACTCTGTATATTCCATTATAGTCAAATGGAAAAGTATAAATAATTGGTTCATATATACCCACTAGTATTCCTGCAATTAAAGAATTGCGTCGAATTGTTTTTCTTGTACTAAAGAAAAGAACACAGAGTTATTATTATCTATAGATTGTAATCGACCTGATTTTATTCAACACTAGAAGTATGCTAGGGTATCTACAAGGGTTCCTATTATATATATATATATATATATATATATATATAGACACACACACACACACACATGCAATTTTGTTTTAAACATAAAATCAATACTGGTAGAGGTTTATTCTACATCTGTCCCATCATTCGTAGTTTTAACTCCCCACCATAAATCACACAGTAATTTACTAACTCTACCCTTCAGTAATTTGCATCAAAATGAATTCTTAATTAAAGGAATCTCAACATAATTGATTCAACCAGAAATATATATATTTGTATTCCGACAGCCATTCAAACAAGAGACATATAAACAGGAAAGAGTAGAATCACATATATGAACTAATTAATCTAAAGACAAAGGTAACAACCACATTCCTCCCAACCTAAGAACAGGACAACCAAATCACTTGTCTTGTTCACCCCCTAGCCTGACCATGAATCCATGAGGGAAAATTTGGAATTTCCTCTTCAACAATGTCTTATTCTTTCAGAAGTGTTCTCCTTGCCTCACACTCAACAAATAGTGCTCATAACAACAAGCAATCAATAGTTATTTTACTCATCATACTAGACAACTTCCTACCTCCTCACATATGCCATATATAAAAAATTCTTTTTTGCCTAAGTCTTTTCTCTCCCTTGGGAATTTTCACAGCTTTCTAAATCCCTGATTTTCAGGGGCTTCCAATGGCCAAATTCCTGATTTGGCACTTGTAAAAATCATCCCTAAGGTAGTTCCAACATGTTCCCCCCTCATGGAGTCATGTTGAGCTGATTTTAACATGGTTGTTCCATTTGTCCTCCTGTAATAATTATAAAATATTCTGTTTTCATACAAGTGTCATAGTCAAATAGTTAGTTGGGTCAATCAGTTCCCTTCCCAACAATCATAATCATTAATTACAATTTACCAAATTCGAAATTCAAAATTTCCATAAATGGAAAAAAAAATTGAATTTCGAATTTACCAAAAACAAAATAATTTTCCTAACAAATTTTAAATTCAAAAATAATTTAATTTTGGAGATGTCACAGATTCCTTTCTCTTCCAACAATATTTCTTGATATGTCCTGTTTTTCCATAGTACCAACATTTTTCTTTACCCTTTTTGTCTCTTGACTTATATCAGAAAGAACTTCTCTCATTCTTCTCTTAGGTTCGACCTCTGACCAACATCGCTTCTGAAGTTGAGGTTTCCTTACTAGATTTTCTCCTCAGCCAACAAAGCTCCCACAACATAGTCATAATCTAAAACTTATGTTGAGATAAAGCTAATAAGGGTGACTAGATTATCCCAAGACTCACGCAATGAACACAATAGTGTAATAGCCTTATCCTCATCTTCAAATTTAACTTCCATACTAGTCAATTGAGCTATAAGGGTATTAAATTTATTTAAATGGTCATTGAATTTTGTACCTTCTTTCATCCACAAACTGTACAACTGTCTCTTCAAGTAGATTCTGCTCGTCAAGGATTTCTTCATATATAGACTTTCCAACTTCATCCACAAATTGGCTATTGTCTTTTTCGAGACAATATTGAACAGAACATCGTCGACCAAACACATGCATATGGAACTCATTTCTCTTGCATCCATCTCATCCCAGTCATCATCTGTTATGGTCGCGGGTTTCTTTGTTTTTCCCAAAAGTACCTTCACCACGCCTTGTTGCACAAGCAGATCATGCATCTTGAGCTTCAAGAGCTCAAAGTTGTTTTTACAGTTGAACTTTTCAACTTCAAACTTCAAACTCTACATCTTAGCCATTAGCACAAAAAATATCCCAATATCCACTCCTTATAAAACCCAAAGACCTTTTTAAAAAATATGTGGAGGAATGATTCGTAAAACGTTTAATTCCAAAACCTTTTAATAATATATCAAAAGGTTTAACAATAAGAATCTTTTATAAAACAAAAAGATTCACTTAAAAAAAAAATCCACTTTTACATTTAAATTCATCCACCTTCTTTACTTTAACTCACCCATGTAACTTGGCTTGGCACTTTTAAATTAATGAAAAATTACCTTTTAATCATCTTCCATCCATACGTCATACCTTAAATTCCTTTAAAAGTATGCGAATTAATTTAAGGAGTCATGACTTTTTGCTTTAAGGGAGTCGTCGCACGCACCTCATGCTTCCACTGCGGCAAGTCCACACATCTCGACACATTTGGAGTGTAGAAATCGTGAAAGATCTACGCATTGTTCCTCATATTCAACTGCGGAAATTCCAGGTTCTCAAATGTGCGGAAGGTTTGGGTAGTATGCCATCTCACCCTTCCAGAGGAGGGACCTACGACGATGTAGAAATATACGCACCTCACTTATGCAGCCCCTCTGATAATTTGATGCTCCTTCAACTAGATCTAACCTTGCTCTGATACCACTTGTTAGAATTGTCAATGGGGAAAACACAATTCATAATGATAATTAACAATCACACACATATAATAGACACAAGGATTTCACATGGTTCACCCAAACATTGGGCTACGTCCACGAAGCATAGGCATCAATTGTATTATTATTCGGATTATGGAGATTACATCAGATTTTCAAGTCTCTCATACAATCAGTCTCTCACAGTCGTTTTTGCCTCTACAGGCTTACATGTATTTATATACATTTACAAGAAACTGAATAATAAATTCAATCCCTATCCATATTATAACTTGGTCTATTTGGTTGTAACCAATGCAGAATAATAGGATCGAAATCCATCTTTGGAGTAATTCGTTATCACCAAATCCCAACATCAATCAATATAATTGGATAGATATATCAAACATTCAAAGAAGATTTATATAGAATTTTTTTATTTTGCACTTATTAATTCTAGATTTTATAATAAAAAAAATCTAGATAAAAATTGTCCCTGTGATACCTTAAAAAAAGATATTTACATTGTGAAAAATGAAGGTAATATCTTCCTTCTAGGAGACTTTTTCTTAGCTAATAGATACAAAAGAAACTTTGAAGACATGAACTAGTATTTGTTTGGTACCCAACTAGTCAAGCTCTATAGTTCTGAAGGCCTAATAATTTGCAATCGTGTAATGAAGTGGTTGAACTCCAACCACTTGTATTTGTGGGCTACTTAGTAGTGTCATGTGTTATGTGATATCCATATCATCATATCCTACCAAATAGTAAAATTTGACCTTTTAAATGACCATGAACCCCACTCTAATCATATACCTTTAACCCTAACTCTAAGCTTTGCGATACAAAAAATCCCCATTGAAAACAAAATGATAATCAAAGGCACTTTCTTTTTGACAAAAGTCCCATTGAAAAAGAACCTTTAACCCTAACTCTAAACTTTGTCATACTTAAAAGCCCCATTGAAAAAAATATGATAATCCAAGGCACTTGCTTTTGGACAAAAGTAATGTTGATCTTTTCTTAAAGGATTTAAATAGTGAATCGAAAATATTAACTTATAAGGACAAAGTCGAAGACCTCTATTATAATTTTACAAAAACTCTTTCCACATCCATTAAAAATTTATTTTTCACATGTCATGTAAAAAGAATAATAGAACAACCAACCAATGTAATATTGCTAGGAAAATCAGTATGGATGTTTATAATGAGTCCTTAAAACTCAATAAGATAAATACATACATTAAAATAAAAGAAAAATGTATTGTATAAATAGAAAGAAAGAGAAGCCTTTACACCTTTCTAAGAGAAATCCTGATAAGTTCTGAAGGAAAATTCTAATCTATAAAACTAAAGAAAATAATATCATTCCATTAAAATACTAGAATTCTTACCTTAATTTGAGTCTTTACAAATTCCCTAAAGCCTTGGACATCATTCCAAATGTTCCTACACACGATGAAGGTTTTCTATGGAAGACATAGAGTTTGGGGCTAAGAGGCTTGCAAATGGGAAATCTAAGGACATTAAAGGATGAAAAGATGAAATTTTTTAAATCAGAGGACCTATCTGTATGCCTTAGATACACAAGCCCTTCAATTTAGTAGTCAGTTAGGGATTCCTTAAACCTTAGACTCAAAGCCTCATTGTACCTATTTTAAAAAGTGGGGATAAAAAAATTCCTTCTAATTATAGGACCATTAAGATTAGGCCCATTTTATCCAAACTATACATAATTATTTTGGAAAATAAGAGTATCCTATAGCTAGAAAGATACAATAATAAAACCAATGTCATGTGTTGTTTCATTGAATTTAGTAAAGATTTTGACATATTACCTAGGACAAATCTTTGTGATATGTTGGAAGAGATAACAGATCTTTTCGAGTTTAAGGATGCTACAATAAGGTTGTATGTGAACATTATTTCCAAGTTTAGGAATTAACTGCAATATTTAAGTCAGGCAAGGTTGTCCCTTGTCCCTTACACTTTTTGACATATGTATTGACAAGTTAGAAGAATAATTGGAATAAGCAATTTGTGTCAACCCAAATCTCCTTAGAATAGTCATAATTTTTATTCTTTAGGATGATGATATTGTGCTTATGGAGAGGTGTCCCATGATCTTGGCAAGAAACTAAGAATCATCAAGGATTTTCTCTCCAATATGGGTATGTGATGCAGGAGCATCACCAACAAAGCACAAGCGGAGGACAACTAGGCACACTAGCGCACATTTTGAATAATTTTAAATTTAAAGAAGGCATATCGCACAAATATTTTGGAAGAGATTGTAATTAAAGAACATATTAAATGTTGTAGAGATGGATAATTTTCTGAGCACATCGAAGAATGTATTTTCTTTTAATGAAGTTGAGTGCAGTACAAATTCGATGTATTCGATCTGATATTTATGTCACAAATAGTTATTGTAATAAATTCTAGTAGTTGATAGCATTTAATTTGATAGGATAGCTCTAGAATGGTTTTGAGGGAAGAAATCGAAGAGCCCTCTTGTATAAAGCTTTGTATTGTTTCCTAGAGAAGGTTGTTGAATCTATTGTATATGTTTCGATTGTAGTTGAAATTTGTTGGCACTCTAGTTGTTGATGATTTGTCGATAGTTGTTGTAGAAGTTGTTGAAGCAATATATGAATACATGTATATTTCAGTTGAATGAATATAATAGAGGATCATTGTCCCAAATGCCTGGTGTTGTCATATCTATCTGAATGAATGAATGGTAGACTGTTCATTTATTTGCAACTCTCTGCTATTTCTTGTTCTTGTGTTTATATATGCATTTACATGGTTGAATGTATAAATTTATGAATATTTAAATAACCTTCAATTGTTTATCTTCTACGAGTGAGTGCAAGTGTGCATAGTTTCCACAAGGAGTGCGTTGAGAGAGATTTCTTTGACTCATAAGATCAGAAGAGATAACATGAACATTAGGTGTGCAAGGAGTGCATAGTGTCTTCAAGGTGTGCGTGACAGAGTCCATTTTGGATCAGGGAATTCTGAAGAGATAGCTTGAAGGAAGTTTTTCCAAAAGGAGTGTGCGACCGAGTCTTCTAACTCAAAAGTTCAGAGAAGTAGAGAGGATTGTCCACAAAAAAGCCATATTGTGGAGGAAGACCTATTGCAAGACGTGCACAAGCCGAAATTCAACCAAGTGTCGAAGAGACCCTCTAAAAAGGAAAAGGTTTGAGGAAGAACAAGCTCAAGATGGAGAGTGGCGAGAAATATTCCAAGGGAGGAGTCCTTTGAGGTTTCCCAGAATCAATGAGTGAGATCTATCCAGGAAAGACTGGTATCGTTCCAGATCGTTAGATCTGGGAGATGTTGCACAGAGCCTAGTCGTGAGGTGTTTCAACATTTCATAATTCAAAGCATTTCAAGGTGTTGAAAGGTGAGATCGTCGAATTCATGGAATCGTGAAGCGAATCTTAACCATTGGCTAAGAGGAGACACATAGAAACAGATTAGATAATACAAGATTTATAGGTTCAGATCAATTGAGTGCGGAGTGGGTAATATATTTGCTAAGTCACGAAACCTGAAGTATAGCTGGACCATCAAATCCAAGGAGGCACGTGGCAGAGATCCGTGAATTCGGAGAAAATATCCTTAGGAAGAACTGAAGATGGAGGTCGTGATATCCCCAAAGCCCTAATTTATGAAAGGTTGGCCCGAGGTTATAGCCTGTGGTCACATAGGAGGAAGAGTCTAGTGCGAAACTAGTACTCACAACCGGTGTCCCCAAGCACCAGAGAGAGAAGTTATAAGTAGTCGAACTTGCACACAACATCAAGGGGACCTCTGTGTGTGTATTGAGTGTTCAGGGTATGTTGAAGGCCTAAAGAGCTAATTCATCTCAAGAGACTAAAGATCCAAGACCAAGACGTCGCAGAATCCCTAGGAGAGGAGAGGGGTTGTGTCTTCAAGTGGTATCAAAGCTCACATAATTGATTTTTGTAGAAAGAGGATACAAGGAAGTAGGCTAATATAATCAAGTGGTATTAAATACATCAACACAATGTCACCCAGGAGACGTGCAGAGCCACCTGTAGCAAATAGATATATGGAAAGGGAGACGAGAGAACTGTGAGCCAAACTAGATGTTATGGAAACAACACAAAGGAGGATCCTTGATGATAAAGATGTTAGTGACACAGAGAATGAAGAAGTGGAAGTTGAATAAGCTGTAGTAGAGGATGCTACAGAAGAATTCTTACTGAAATTAGTTGTCATGTTGGGATCTAGAAAGAAGATAAATATCCCAATGTATGAAGGTAATTTGGACGTATTGCTCGATTGGATATGAGAAATGGAAAAGTATTTCGACTATGAATATGTCGATGAGGAGAAAAATGTAAAGAACATTGTCACCAGGTTGAAAGGACATGCATCGCTATGGTGGGATGAATTGCAGGTTGATACAAGGAATAAAGGAAAACATAAAATTAAGAGTTGGTATAGAATGGTAGTGAAGTTGAAAGTTAAATTCATACCCAAGGACTATCAGATAAATCTATTAAGGAGCTTGCATAATTTAAGGCAGAGAGGAATGATAGTCAGGGAGTACACAAAGGAGTTATATAGACTGAACATCAGGGCTGGACAGAAAGAGAGAGATGAGGAAAACATTTCCAGGTATATAAATGGCCTGAGATATGAAATCCAGAACGAAATCAACATGATGACCGTAAAGACAGTGGAGGATTCTTATTAGTTCATGCTGAAAGAAGTTTCAGGAAAGAAAAGGTAGAAGTTTGAATAGAGGCAAGGGAATTTACCATGACAAGGCACAAAATACCAAAGGTGAGAAAGAGAAACCACATGGTCACTCTAAAAGAGGAGGAATCGCCCAAGGAAGACACAGTGGTGGTAGAAACTCTTTCCCTAGAGGAAGAGGAATAGGTAGAGGAGGAGAAGTAAAGTATTATGCTTGTGGAAAGGTAGGAAACATGTCTTGGGAATGACTTGAGAGAAAGAAATAAGTAGGTGAAGCTCACATTTCAGAAGCGTAGAAGCGAGATGTTGAGGCAAAAGGAGCAGAAGATGGGAGGTCTTTGATGATGAAGTAAGTTCTCTTAAATCCAGAGTGATAGGTTGAAAATCTAGTGCAGAGGAACAGTTTGTTTAGAACAACTTGCAAGACTAAATACAAAGTATGCAAGATGATAATTGACAGTGGGAGAACTCACAATTTAGTATCCATGAAGATGGTGGAGAAGTTGGATCTGGAGACGACTGTACATCTGACGTCGTACAAAGTGTCATGGCTACAGAAAGGCCATTAGGTAACAATAATTAAACAATACCTACTTGAATTTAAAATAGGAGGATATAAGGATAAAATTGAGTGTGATGTAATTCCCATGGACCTATGTCATGTTTTGTTTGGAATACCATGGCAGTATGACAAAAACATCATTCATGATGAGAGAAAGAATACTTATATATTGGAGAAGAATGGTAGAACACACATGTTACTGCCAATTGAAGAGAAGAAAGTGAAGGAAGAAGTCAACATGAGTATACTTCTCAAGAGTGGGAAGGAACCCCTAAGTGAAGTTAAGAAGGAACATGAGGTGTAGTTTGTTGTATTGAGGAAGCCGAAAGTTATACTTACAAGTACCTCTATGGAGGATCTACCTAAACAAGCTCAGGAGATGTTAGAGAAGTTTTCTGACATAGTAGTGGATGAGTTTCCAAGCTCATTAACACCCATTAGAAGCATTATCCATCACATTGATTTGATACCAGGAGCAAGTCTGTCGAACAAAGCAGTGTATAGGTTGAAACCTCAAGAGAATGAGGAGGTAAAAAGACAACTTCAAGATTTATTAGACAAAGGTTTGGTCAGAGAAAGCTTGAGTCCATGCGCAATACCAACTGTATTGAATCCGAAGAAGGATGGAGGATGGAGAATGTGTATAGACTCAAGGTCCATAAACGATATTACCATTAGGTATATATTTCCATTGCCGAGGATGGATGACTTAATGGATTGTCTAAGTGGAGCGAACTATTTTTCAAAAATAGATTTGAAAAGTGGATATCACCAAATAAGGATGAGGGAAGGTGATGAGTGGAAAACAACCTTCAAGACAAATGAGGGATTGTATGAATCACTTGTTATGCCATTTGGATTAACAAATTCCCTGAGTACTTTTATGATATTGATGAATGAAGTATTGAAATATTTTATTGGTAAGTTTGTGGTCGTATATCTGGATAATATACTAGTCTTTAGTAAGACTGAAGAAGAGCATCTAAGGCACTTAACATTAGTGATGAGGAGATTGCAACGTGAGAATCTACTAATAGATTTAAAGAAATCCTCTTTTATGAAGACATAAGTCATTTGTTTGGGTTTTGTAATTTCTTCGAATCAAATGAAGATGGATCCCAAGAAGGTGAAAGCAATCAAAGAGTGGTCGTCACCAAGGAGTATATTTGAGGTGAGAAGCTTCCATGGATTAACAAGTTTCTATCTGAAGTTCATTAGAAATTTTAGTGAGATCGGTGCACAAATGAGGGATACAGTGAAGAAGAGACATGAGTATTTTAAATGGATAGTGGAGGATGAGAAAATCTTCAATTTCTTGAAGGATAAGATAACGAAACAACCGATTTTGGTTTTTCCAGATATTGGGAAGACATTCCAGGTGAGATGTGACACGAGTGGAGTTTCAATTGGATCATTATTGAGCCAAGATAATAGGATTGTTCCATATTACAGTGAGAAGCTAAATGAAACCAAAATAAAATACTCCACATATGATAAAGAGTTCTATGCCATAATTCAAGCCTCGAAGAAATGGAGTCATTATCTTGTCCCAGAGGAGTTTGTTTTGTATAGCGATAATCAGGCTTTACAATTCATAACTAAACAACAGAAGTTAAACTAAATACATGCCAAGTGGATAGAGTTTATGAAAAATTTCACTTTTTTCATTAAACGTATTTCTAGTAATGCTAACAAAGTTGTTGATGGATTGATCATGAGATGTTTTATTCTGCAGGAATTTCAAGTGAAACGTTGGGGTTTGAACACCTTAAGGAAATGTATCATGATGATCCAGATTTCAAGGAGGCATATGAAGCATGTGTGAATCCTATGCTCAGAGATAAAATTCAGTGGATAGAGTATCTAATTCAGGATGGATTGTTGTTCAAAGGATGCTATTTGTGCATACCAAAGTGTTCGACGAGGGAGAATTTGTTGAAGGAAAAGCATAGTGGAGGTCTAGCCAAACATTTCGGCCATGAAAAAAAGTTTGCACACTTGAAAAGTTCATACTATTGGCTAGGTATTAGGGCATAGGTGAAGATATTTGTGAACAAATGGAGTAAGATTTTCGAGTATGCAAAGGAAAAGAAGAAAAATATTGGGTTGTATCAACCATTGCCTATTCCAGAGAGGCCTTGGGATTTCGTGTTGGGATTTCCAAGGACACAAAGAGGAAGTGATTCCATATTTGTGGTAGTTGACATGTTTTCAAAGATGACACACTTTATCCCATGCCAAAATACTAGTGATGCAACACACATTGCCAACTTTTTTTCCAGAGCGGTTGTGAGACTTCATGGGTTTCCCAGAAGTATTGTTTAAAACACAGATATGAAATTTGTTGGTAATTTCTGGAGGACATTGTGGAAGAAGCTAGGAACATAACTATCCTTTATTTTGGCATATCACCCTGACACGAATGGACAGACTGAGGTAGTGAACCGAAGTTTGGGATATTTGCTGAGAAGTTTGGTCACTGAACATCATAGCTAGTGGGATTTGATTCTAGCACAAGCGGAGTTTGCATATAATGACTTAGTTAACATAAGTACCAGAAGGAGTCCATTTCATATAGTGTATGGAATGAATTTGAGGGGGGTGTCAGAGTTAAGAGATATGGAGTAGAGTGAATTTAGAAGTGTTGGAGCCGAAGACTTTGCTGCGGAAATGCAGGAGCTTCATAATCAGATCAAAGAGTAGTTGAGGAGGAGCAGTAGTGAATACACACACAAAGCATATAAACATAGGAGGAAACTTCAATTTGAAGTTGGAGAACAAGTTCTAGCACACATTAGGAAGGAGAGGTTCCCAATAGGAACATATAATAAACTAAAGTTGAAGAAGATAGGACAGTGAAAGATCCTAAGAAAATTTGGTGAGAATTCCTATGAGATAAAGCTAGCAGAAGGTGTGGGTATATCGCCCATATTCCACATTTTTGACCTGTATACTTACAGGGAATATAGAACCAGAGGACCATAAGACCAAAAATGGATTCAATGGAAGGAACATATTCCTGTAGCAGAAAAGCCGCAGATAGAGAAGATTGTAGATCGACAAATTGGTAAGAGGACCATAAGAAAGACATATTTTGAGTATTTGGTAAAATGGAAAGGAAACCCAATAGATGATGCTAGTTGGGTAAATGAAGTGGATATTCAGAAGCATGGAAATTCAGTGTAGGATATCATGGATAGGAGTCCATCAATTTTTCAACCAGAGGAGTATGATGTAGGAGAATCGCCAACAAAGCACAAGCATAGGACAACTAGGTGCAATAGCATGCATTTTGAATAATTTTAAATTTTGAAGAAGGCGTATCGCGCAAATATTTTGAAAGACATTGTAATTAAAGAAAATCTTACATGTTGTAGAAATCGATAATTTTCTGAGGATATCGGAGAATTTATTTTCTTTTAATGAAGCCGAGTGCAGTACAGATTCAATGTATTTGATCTGACCTATCTATCACAAATACTTATTGTAATAAATTCTAGTAGTTGATATCTTTTAATTCGATAGGATATCTCTAGAATATTTTGG
>SNQJ01S0010325.1:168191-186134 GCA_010110895.2 Picea sitchensis
AAGTCTGTTCTCGGGAAATTTATTCCCTTATTTGTCTCAAGTAATGCCCTGGATAGACCTCCCCATAGGGACACCCTTTTTGAAAGTTTATCCAAGGATCTACTGGAGGATTTTATGGCATAAGTCTTAAAACCCTACATGAGAGAGAATGGTCCTCTTAGACTTCGACATTTTGGTATTTCGTCTCTTTTCTCTAGCAAGATGAATCTTGCTCCAGAATTCCAATACAGCTTGCTCATGCAAAGTTAGAGAAATCTTCCTTTTATGAAAAAATAAAATAAACAAACATAAGACCCAAAAATTGTAATAGTGATAAAAAGGATTATAAACACAAATGCACATCATTCACAATTACAAGTGGATCTCTTTGGTGTTGGAAAGATACAATTGGGAATCTTATGGGCTCTAGAAAAGTGCATAGTGCATGGTGAACAATGTAGTTGCAAATTGTTGTACGAGGACAACAATATTACAGAACCACATGGTATGATGATTAAAATAATTCCTTACAAATTAAAAAACTATAACCCCAACAATGAGCAAATTCATTAAATTCAGTGCTTTGAAGATCAATTGAAGAAAATAAATAGCCCCCACAGTGCGACATTGGCAGTCACATCTCTATTCCAATGGGACCAACATAATGTTGGTTTATTAGTCCTAGAATATGATGTCTAGAAGGTAGTATTAGTTCTCAACCTATCGTGAAATGTTAATTTAAATGGGTCTATCTTAATTTGACATGATACAGGCCTCAACAATAAGGAAAAATGTACAAAGGAGCAGTAATCATGCACTCACTCACTAACCAAGTTTCATCTAATCATAATTCATGTTTCATATTACACTTGAGAGGATTGGAATGCATGAATTTACAATAACCCTTGACACCCAAATTATAAAATATAGCACTAAGGAAATTATCAACATTTCTCACACTTAGATATATTGATAAATGATTTTGGAATAGAGTTAAAATGCAATATGAAATTTCAAAATGCAATGAGAAAAACTTGAACTCAATCAAGTTTTTAATAAAAAAAAGATAATGAAGTTGGGAAAACCTAAGCCAAATACCTACATTACAAGTTAGAATAGGGCATGATTTGAAATCTCAAAATTAACGCATAAATGACACAAAATAATAGCTATGATTCTTAACAAGGATATGAATATAAACATGTTAAACCACTTAATTTAAAAATTTTCCCCAAAATCCCAACTAAGCCATATGAAGAAGAAATTAAAAAATAAGAATTTTTAACATAAAAAGAATGTAAACCTAAATAATAAGGAGTTTTCCAGTTTAGGGTTTCTTCAGTTATGAGCCATACATGAAATATTTCCTTAAAGTTGGAGAGGTCATAGATTTGACTCTCTTATCCCCTCAGGGATAGCCTGCTTAATCAAATTTTAACATTTAATCATTTTATCTTTTGTTTTGACAACTTTAACATTTTATCCAAATTTCCTAATATATTTATCTCTGATAATAAAAGAGAATATTAATTTAATAGATAATCAGTCTAAATTCTTATTTCCTGATGTATTTATCTCTTGCAATAAAAGAGAATATTAATTTAATAGATAATCGGTCTAAATTCTTATTGAAATAAATATAAATAAATCTTTATCATATATTGGTGGATTTATCAATATATCTAGTTTCTGCCATTGATAAGGCTATAAGAAAGTTTTACAATTCAACCAATAAGGTTTAAACAAACAAATGATTTAGCCGAGGGTTACAAAAATTAAAAAATTCGGCAAAGATGGTTATAACAATTAAATGCTCATATTTTGGGTTAATAGACCATAACTCATCATTAAATTTCATATTTAGAATACATTAAATTTAACCCATCATTAAATTTAATTATATGAAATTTAATGATAGGTTATGGGTTATTAACTCAGTGTTTAATTATTATAAACATATTGGTTAAATCTTCTAATTTCTTTTGATTTAGGGTTTGTGATACTGCGCATCAATCCCAAAAAGATAATAGCAGAGGTCTCAAAAATAAATCCATCTCACTATCACCTGAACTGAAATTCACAATGAGTCAAAAGAAAATCATGAAAATGTATCAATCATTCTCTAAAACTCTTTGCAGAGTTAAATTATCTTAAATCCTTAACTTGTAGCTTAAGGATAACAAACTCAAATTTTCTAAGTGTCTAACTCTTCAGGAGAGTGTCTTGCAGAGATAACATTCAACATGCTAACCTCCAATCTCCAATCTTATATTCTAAGGATTTAAATTCAGTTAAAGGTAGTTTAGAAGGAAGGTGTCAAAATTAACACTACTCTACACTCCACACTACATATGATTTTAATTCGGAATGTTGGAACAATTATGGGGCACTAATTTACTAGAGATAAAAGGAGAAGCTTTTATTGGAGTTTGAATGCCACCTCTTAATGGAAAATAACTTAAAGAATGGGATCGAGGAAGTGTTTCTAGACTTCAACGCAATTTCATCTATGGTTGACATGATTTCAGTTATGGTTGAGGTGTAGATTGATCACCGTGACTTAGGTAAGTCACAATAATGCGAGATTTATAATAAATTGAACGATCAAGCTAGAAGTGGGCGATTAACAGTAACTAAAAGTTATTTACCTTGCAACAGAGTTATATCCGTGCAAGGTGCATGTACTAACAGTTAGTTGCTATAGTGCGTTGAAATAATTGATGGAGCTTGATGCCCTGAGTTAGATTTTAAGTTTTCAATGCATGAAACAAAGAAAAACAACAATAAAAATAAATAAAACCTTATAAATCTACAATCAGAGAAAGGATATGAAATTAGGGTTTTCTAAGCCTCATTTCACAAAACTAGTAAAATATCTTGAAAGTGTAAATTCATGGCCAAACCAAAAAAAATAATTTGCTTCCATGTGCATTTCTATTTGATGGATTGCTTACCTCGTCATCGTTTTTTTGAATACCTTGTCTCTTTATATTTGAATACCTTGTCGATATATAAAAACCATGTAGTGAGAGTTCTCATGGATCGATTTCAATCCAGTGGAAACCCAAACCCTTAATGAGCAACAAAAATGAAAGCTAAAAATGACCTTATCTTTACAATCAATCCAAAATTACTCTGATACTACCTTGCTTCAACATGCCAAAACTCGAGAGAGAGGAAGAAAATGAAAAACGTGGTAACTAACCTTGAGAGAGTTGAAGAAAATATAAAATATAGAATTATGGTAAATGCGAAAAACAATGGATCAAACTACGAGGGTGCTACCTTGAATGCATAAACATGCAACACATACACTGCTTCTATGAGGATCATTAAGTGTTGTCTTCGGTACAATTAGCTCTCTTGTTTAATAGGATCAGCCCATGTAGGGATAACTTTACTCCTTCTATTTAGATCAAACCAATGCCTGGAGATCTGCACACTAACCCTTACTCTGATAATTCAATCGTCATTATCTACAACGTGCATATTGTCCTCGAGTATGTCTTAATTGAAGTTTTGGTATCCTTCACCAACTATTTTTAAAGAAAAAAATAGTCACGCAACCCTTCATGTGATTTAATAGTTAATGAATGCAGTCTTGTCACGAGGTTGACTGTGAGCACTAAACATAGCTCACACAATGCTCATTTCTTTAATGCATTTTCATACAATGTACAAATTTAAGTGTCATTAAGGATCAAACTACAAGGATCATTAAGTGTCACTGTCACCGTCAGGATAATTAGCTCTCCTCATGTTTAATAGGATTAACCCATCTAGGGATAACTTCACTCTTTCTATTTTGATCACACCAATGCGTGGAAATCTGTCCTTACTTTGGTAATTGAAATGTCACGATATGCAATGTGCACACTATCCTTATGCCTTAATTGAAGTTTTGGTATCCTTTATCAACTAACTTTAAAGAAAAAAATCGCCACTCATTTCTTCATGTGATTTAATAGTTAAGTGATGCAGTCTTATCACGAGTTTGACTGTGAGCCTTAAACATAGCTCACACCATGTTCATTTCTTTAATGTCTTTGCATGCAACGTGCATAGTTTTATGTCATTTAATTCTGCCCCTCTAATCCTATAGGTTAAGGTTTCAAAGTTCATTAATACTTGCCCCTCTAATCCTATAGGTTAAGGTTTCAAAGTTCATTAATACTAAACATTATCAATACTAAACATTGAACGACGTGAAACTTGTTATAACATCTTAAAGATAACTCAACCAAATTAAAAATTGAATATAATAATAATAATAATAATTATTATTATTATTATTATTATTACATGGTTTATAACATAACACACATGTGTTTTTAACATTTAAATATTATACAAAAAAAATTATTAAATCAATACGAAAATGGAATACAATTTTAAGTCAATATGGGAAAATGGAATACTATATCACTAGCGTGACATGGATAATAATAATTGGAGCGTCACCAAGAAACGTATTTATACAAACATAATTACAATAAATCAGAGCATATACATATATATATACATACATACATATATATATAAAAAGAGGTGAAACTTAACTGATGACATTGACAATCAAGAAATCCACAACAATAACATATGCTAGCATTGACAATTAAGAAATGGAACAACAATGCACACAGACACAAAGACACACCAAGAAACCAAAACTGAAACTCTGAAAATACCATTATCGGAACAGAATATTACTAGCTGATCAAGACTTAATTTGACAAAAAGGTTAAAGTCCATTGGTAACTTATGTTAATGGAACAGGTTGAAACTGGTTGCAATCAAGGTGCATTTGCTGCATTTTACAGCTAAATCTAGTCTGAATAAACAGATTAGGAACGACTTTTTATGGACGCAGGAATCCTGGGCAACCCTCTCATACAATTGTCAAAATCAACTGGAAGAATCACCTATCATGAATGCTATCAATTGTTGGATTTAATGCTATTGATATCTCACTCCACTTTATAAAGTTGGTTTCCCATTAATGATTGTATTTAAATTTATTGTAATGTCAATTAACCAAAACATACATAACAATATATATATATATATATATATATATATATATATATATATATATATATATATATATATATATATATATATATATATATATATATATAACTTAAAAAAGATTTATACCTCTTTAAAATTGCATAAATAAATGAATATTTTCTTTGATGTAAATTATATATATATATATATATATATATATATATATATATAAAACACTAAAAAGTGGGGTGTTAATTTTATAGTTTTAATCAGTAAATTTAACAATCTTTATGAATTAATTTAAATTTTATTTTTATAAAAATTTAAGAGTTATCTTTATAAAATTAATAATTAAACTTTATTTTGTTCAAAACTTTAAGGTTTTAATTTGTTAAGTTTAAAACTTAATTTTATCCTTGTTATAATTTTATATAATTGTATTAAGCATTGTAAAATAATATACTTGAAAGGTAAACAAGTAGAAGATTAATCATTGAGTTGCATTTTGTGCAAAATTTTGGCAACATTTTACAAGTAGATGAAACATAGTAGGAGATGAATTAATGAAATATCCAATTCATTATGTTGTGGCTTTTTAAATTTATCAAGCAAATCAAGTCATTAATATATAAATATTATGACTTAAGTATAATTGCAATATGTAACTTTAGTGTAGATGCACAACGTGATTGTTGATTAATCACACCTAAGAAATTTTAATTTATGGCATATTTGCGTAATTGACTCAATTGATAAGTTAATTTCTTGATAGGTGTTACATAATAAATAAATTGACAAGTTATATATATGAAAATTCAGCCCGTATAGAAATGGTACTTATTTTATATTCAATTTTATAAGACAAATGCACCTTGGGGTTCAACCAGATAGGTGTTACACATTCCCCTCCCCTCCAGCCCTCGCATAAACCCCCTCACTCACCCCTGTCCTCCGCACCCCTCCCCCGCACCCCTCTCATAACCCCCTTGTAGGAACCGATTGATGACTAAAATTAATTGCACGAACATCAATATATATAGAAAGAGAATGAAAAGGTTGGGAAAATGAGTTCAAACGATTGTCTTGATTAATATTATCATAACAATTATGAAAAAGGTTTTTTGAAAACGATTGTCTTGATTAATATTATCATAACAATTATGAAAAAGGTTTTTTAAAACAAAATTATGAAAAAGATTTTTTTTAAGGTAAATTGTTGTATTTATCATTTTTGGTAAACACTTAAATAGCATTTTGGTATGGAAGTGGAATATGTATATATTTTTAAAGATTTTGAATCAATAAAATTAAGAATTTATTGTAAATATATTAAGAAAAAGGTTGTAATTGAAGATCGAGATGAACAATGTAAGAAATAAGAAGAATCCATGACATATGAAAGACAACCATACAATTTCTTTTAGCTAGAGGAATCCATGACATAAGAAGGGAAACCATACAATTTTCTTTTGCTAGATAACGAGTTAACTTTTATTTTTTATCTCTCTTTCCATGAGCTAACCACACTTGAATGTGTATGAAATGTAACTTTCACTTTTTATCATAGTTGCACAGGAAAGGCTCCGAGCATTTCCAACAACTTTGAAATTGGCTCTAAAAGTTAAAAGAGTTTTAGAACTAGTAGGGAACGTCTCCAATTGGCTGAGAACTCTTTTGAGAACTTGGGAGCTTCAACGTCAAGAAAATAGGAGCTTGGGAACTAGTTTCCTAAATCGATAGCTTTAAATTAAAATTCTATTAAAATAAAATGTAAATATGTTTATTCCATTATTAGAAATACATAATTTATTACAAATATTTTCATTATATTTATTTAAAATGTCACTATAAAGTAAAGACTAAACTATACTAAATATTATTTTAAAAACTATTTAAGTAAAAAAAATTAATACTACTCACTTTTTATTTGTGGATATGAAATTTTTTAATGCAGGTGTGTTTTTCTTCAAGCTCACTAAACATGAAAGAAGAATAAATCAATACCCTATCCATGGCAAGCATTTGCTCCAATTTGTTGTTACTATCAACCAACCATATCATTGACTTTTATTGTATTTCCATATCACAAGAGTAACACTATTTAGTTTTTTCCAATCAAAACAAGAATAATGCTTCAAATTTACAAAGATGTTTAAAGTTTATATATGTAAAGTTTAATTTTTAAAAGATGTTAAAACTTTATATATGTATTTTCAATTTTGTTTCTCATTTTTTAATCTAATTTTTATCGATGTTAAACTTTTAACATTGTGTTAAATATATTCATATAATTATTAATACATATTAAATTAGTAATTTTAATATTGTAGTTGTTGCTTGCTGCACTAGAAACAACTTTATTTTTTATATTTTTTTAATATATATTATTTCAGTTCTCAACTTCAAATTTCATATATATATTATTTTTTTAATATATATTATTTGCACTAAAAAACTTCTACTAGTTCTGCACAGTAGTATTCATGTTTCCAACGTTCTTACGTTCCGTGGAACATAATTTTTTTTTATGTATAAAATCGTTTTGCTTGAAAAATTGTTCACATGTTATTAACTTTCACATTTATTTTATTTGTGAAAACATTTATCTTTACAAATCGTATACAAGGTGCATGAAAAAAACACATAAAGTTGTGAGTGGAAAATGTGTACCATCATTACAAATTCAAAGAATAAGGTTAGATTGGACACAAGTTTTTCCACTTCATTGGACTTGAGAATCGGTCCATCCATGCTTTTAATATTTAATGATATTTCCTCGTAGCATTCTTGAAGGTTTTGATAAATGCCAATGTATTGTTCAAAGCCAAGTCAACAAAGCTTTGTTCATCACCTGGCCAACATTTGTTTTAGAACACGGTTTTCTATTCACTCTTCGTATTTTCTTAGAATTACAATTTGTTTACTTCGTATTGTAATTACTTAAATAAAAAGAGGAGAATCATTTTGGTACAATTCCTTTTGCACTTTTAAAATGCATTTGAATTTGTAGTATCGTCAAACTTTTAACGAAATTAAAGATATATCATTTAAAAATATATCATTGTTGACATACAAATGAAACATTTACCCATCTGGTGTTGCGGTGTTTTGCTTATTTGGGTTGGGTTGGAACAAGGAACGTCATATGATTAAGTTGTTGGACTAACTGATATATATATTTAGATACACCTTAATATAAGTGTTTGTGTTGTGTTTGTGTTGAGCGTGAATAGGTGATACATTCCTCAAGGAAAGACTATAAGGTGACTTTTCTTTATGCAAAACCAGATCCAATTCTCATTAATGTCACAAATGTCAAAATATATTGAATCAATCAACATTATTAAAGCATTAGTTTTTCAATCAAATGACAACATTATTCAACACATGAGCTATTCAATCAAACGAATCAGCTGTTCAAGGACGAAATGGATCTCTTCCTGAGAAAGTGTTTAGTGAAGAAATGTTGAACTTTTTCTTCATAATCTAGCATCTCATCTCGAACAATTGTTACAACATCTTGATAATGTAGCAAGGAAAAAAATAATATGATATAGTTGTACCAAGGAAAATAGTGGGAAAATACACTCTTTAAAACAATATTGAGATGTACGTACTTAGTAATTATATACATGTTTATTTTTTAGATTTTCAATATTTGGATCGTCAGTTATATGCATCTAAATTCGATACAAGAACTTCAAGGTATACAAGTAAAACCACTTAAAAAACAATAATGCACTCAAAATATCCTCAAGTTTGAATTTAGATTCCTAGTCACCTTCCATATGCCACTGAGAAACGAATATATCTGTATCAAACAATGGTTATATATATATATATAAAATCATGTGATTTATCAAAAAAAATTAGGAAGTGAAACTCCTAATCGGTATATATTTATTTTGCATTGGATAAGTAGGTGGTAAAATTAAAAATTAACTGACATAAAAAGTGTTATCCTTCTCTATTAAGGGAAAGCAAATTGTACCTATAACCTTGTTAACGCTTGAATCTATCATGGCCGAAATGGAAACCTCACGAGGATATCAATCCCTCTACGTTTTTAAAAAGGTGGTACTCCTCTTTGGCTAAAAGATATAACTTGAATATATTGGATTAGGAGAATGCTTAGGAAGAAAACCCTAGGTATTTATTGCTTGAATTTATCAAATGGTATAGTTCTCCAATAACTTAATATAATCTTTATGTGCATCAAGAAGTCTCTTTACAATAATAAAATATTGAAGGAGGGTTTCAAGATCAGAATTTCTTTGTGATCAACATCACATACACAATCTTCTTAATTGTATATAAATGCATCAATGTCTTCTTCACAAGAAATAGGAGAGAATAATTTGATCATCTCAAACAATTTTAAAAGAGTACTACTATCAAGATCATAATAGAATTTGATAGGTCAATCTCAAATACATCATACTTCAGACTCAAAGTTACAAAATACAATTGAAATCAACCCTGAAGCAATTCTTTGTAGAGTTTATTCATGAATTTTTTTTTTCATTACAAAAGATTTCACAGTCACGTATATGGTTGTAAATAATCCATGATCATACAAAGAAAATATTTTGGAAGAATACAAGAAGAACACTCAAGAACTCATGCTTATGCCCAACTCCAAGAATCAAGCATAAAGCTATGAGAAATGGTGTAGAAGAATAAAAATAGTGGAGAAGATGGAGATTTTTTTTCCTTGATCAAAAGCTTGGTTGTGTATTCATGGATACACATTTTTATTCCTATGATTTTCTTCCCTACCCCTCTGATAATTCTGATTCTTGAAACCCTTGATGAAGCCCCTGTTCTCTTTTTAAAATGAGATCTTCTAACTACTTGAGTAGTTTAGGTTTTCCGTCTCTTGAATTTCCCATACAATTATTTTATTGAAGTATTCTCTTTAACTGAAACCTCATCAACTCCTCATTAATAAACTTACATCATTAATATATGCATATTCAAATGGGTCACTTTCCATTTTAATAAAAAAATTTAAATAAAATTTTATTTTTCAAAATTCAATTAATTTCCCTTTTAAAAAAGTGGACTATGTTTTAATTTTTTGGAAGTTATATTCAACCTTTTTTCCATGTAAATAACTTCAATGTGATCTTCATCATCTTATATTTGCAACGATATAATTTTTTCCCAAATCCGTCGTCTGAATATGAAGATATGAGCCCGTTCAGTTGAGTTGTCACGCAAGCTCATTAAAAATGAAGCTCACTGATATTTTAATTTTTAGGAAAAATATAGAAAATTTTATCCCTTAAAACCTGCACTATCGTCTTCTTCATCAAAATACCTTTCCAACAGCATAAATTTTTCGCGAGCCTCTGCAAAATCATGTCTCGGCCACTGGCAATCAAAATTGATGGTCAAATGTAGGCCCATGGATGAATTTTGTGATCCTCCTTGAAAACTTGAACTTTTGTGGTAAATTATTATCCCACATGCATGGGATTACATGAATTTTAATATCATATAATATTAAGTGTATCTTACACTTAATGAGAAATAAAAAAGAGAAGATTATGGAGCTTAGGAGGATTCGACCTCCCCTTAAAAAAATGATTAAATAATAACTAGTTTGACCAAAATTATCCCAGTCAGACTCCAGTGGTATTTCCAATCAGCATAATACATCATCCAATCAAATCTTTCCATGTTTCATCCAATAGTGATGCTCCATGTGTCTCCACTCATAAGTTTCCATGTCTCACCACCCAACTGCCATGTGGCAAAAGTTGTAAGTTGCCACATGTCACTCCTCCATAGGTTTCTAGGTCATCCAATCCTGGGCGGCCATATGGCAGCATCCATACGTTTCGACTTGTCATCTCTTCACAAGTTTCCATGTTGAAGGATATTATTGGTTTTTAAATTAAATAAAGTTTAAAAAGGTTAAGTTATAAGGATGAAAGAGGGAGTAAACGAGAGTGTAAGTGAGAGGGGAGGGTAGTTTGTAGGTGTCAGAAGTGAGGGGGTGGGCGGGGGTGGATGTAGGGAGCGGAGTGAGGGGGAATAAATAGGGGTAGTGTAGTTAGGGAGGGATGTAGGGTGAGGTGGAGAATGGTAGTTTGTAGGCAGCGTACTAGCAAACTCACGGGGGTTAGGAAGGTGAGGGGGATGGGTGAGGGAGTGTGTCTGCGAGGCCGCTCCCGCCATAGCTTGAAATATGGCTAAGTATGGGAGAATAATGAATAAGGGAGTCAAAGAAGGTGAGGGGGTGTGGGATGAGATTTTGAAATATGGGTAAGTATAGGAGGATAATGGATAAGGGATAGGAGAGGGTGAGGAGGTGAGGTGAGGTGAGGTGATGGCTATCCAACCCGTGAACCTCATGAGACATGAATATAATTGAAGTATAGAAAATGTGATTAAGGGTGAAGTGAAGTATAGAGAGAGAGAGGTGTTGAGAAAATTCTAAGTGTAGAGTATGAAATAAGATATGAGATGTGTGAGGGAAAGAAATCAAAATAATCTAAGTATAGAAGAGTTGTAATATAGGAGAGGACAAGAGATATAAGGAGAGTGGAGATTTCAAAAATAATTTTAAGTGTGGGATGAGTGGAAGAGATTTTATAAACTGAGTAAAGAAAGATGCGTACCAAGAAATAAACATGATTCTAAAACAATTCATGGTTCCAGGAGTTCTCAATTCCAAGAAAATTTAA
Source organism: Picea sitchensis (assembly GCA_010110895.2). Taxonomy (NCBI): domain Eukaryota; kingdom Viridiplantae; phylum Streptophyta; class Pinopsida; order Pinales; family Pinaceae; genus Picea; species Picea sitchensis. Next base: position 179,876 of record SNQJ01S0010325.1, read on the forward strand.
CTTTTCCACACGTTGAAGAAGCATATTTTCACTGCTTAAACTTTAAACCTGGATATATTGAGTGTACGAACTCAAATTTTGGATCCCAAAAATGCATGGTGAATATTATACTAAGGGATATGCAGTGAACTTATAAAAGTTAAAAAAATTTCATCTTCCGATATCATTTTTTTTTATTACAGGAGTGAGAACATATAGGTGACCAAATTTTGGTCAACACCTAGCTCAAACTGGGGGACAATAAGCCCCTATGGGTTTTTGAGAACACCAGAATCTCAAGACCAGATACCTTCTCTATTGGGCTATGGAGTCATATTCAAAATAGATTCCTGCAATTCTTCCTCTTTCATGGAGTTATCTTCAAATTTCAATATAAAGATTGTCTTATTGTGCAAAACTTGAACTAAAGAAACAAAATATGTACATACATGATCTACCTACCCTATATTACATGGAATAAAGAGGAACCTTAGGTATAGGTATATTTCCAATGGAGCCATTCGAGGATTGACTTTAACTTTGGAACGAACTCCAAAACTTTGAAACATGTTGGGACTTCTTACTTGTACCAATGAGTGAGGGGAACTCTCAATGTGTACTGAAGAAAAGTTGAATAGAGTGTATTGAGGACCGGATTGCGTTGCTTCTTGGACAATGTTTTGGAACCATAATTCAATGAAATAAATTCTTCGCTACTCAAAAATATTATTGTCTTTAATTGGATGGAGAGTTTCCAATCTTAAAATTCTTTCATTTATCTCCTTATCATTTTCCACGTTGAATATTCTTGATTCATCAACAATGTCCTTAAATGAATTTTCCTTCATGTAATGGCCATCTTGTTCATCGTTTTTCTCAAAATTCATTTCTTCCACCAATTGTTCTTGTTTCCAAATCTCTTGAGGCTTTTCATCATCTATTACAAGGCTAAAATCCTCTTTTGTATTTGGTGGGGCCTTCTAAATTTCATTCTCAAACTTGTTGTTTAAAACATCTTCATATGGAGTGTATGAGGGGCTAAAGTATTGCTCTTGCAAATCATAATTATTGTTTTCATTTTCAGCCACGTGACTAGATTCATAAAAAGATTCCAATGTTTGATTAGATTCTTCTTCCAAATCATTCATTTCCTTTTCTTGTGTCCTTATGGAAGAGGGTGGGTGGGAAATAAATTTTGAAGCATCAACAAAAACATATGAATGCACTCTTGGGATAAATTTTTATGGAAATGAATCTTCTAACACATCCCAACTGGTAATGGAGTTAGGTATCAATGAACTATACCATTCAAGAGAATTACCTCGTAGATTTTGTAAAAGTAATCTAAATGTAACATTGTCTTCAGCAAGGTTGAAATAATGACATGTACTTTTAAAATAAAAAAAAGTGTTGCTTTTCATCTTCTGAAGCATCCCCAAAGAATGTAGAAAAAAATTCAATAGAAATATTAGGCATTTGAAAATCTACTTCTAGAGGATTTAAAGGGGTTTTATGAAATCTCCTCCTTCGTTGGGTATTTCTCCCTTCTGTTGAGTCTTTTAGAGTCATTGATGGGCTTGATAAATAATTTGAAGGAGCATCATGCCATGAATGAAATTCTACATTTTGAGTCTTTCCAATGGAGTTTCCAGGGAGTTCATTCTCTCAAATCTTCGGTGTTTTTTTGGGTCTTTTTGAAATTATAAAAAATGTGCAACATTTTTCAATAATTCTTTTATAAATCCCTTGCATCTAGAACAAGCATCGATCTTTTTGAATTTTCTTTTCGAAACCTTGAACCATGGAGAGATTGGTTCTTCAATCTCATCTGAAGCAGGGTGTCAAATATCTTGAAAAAAAATGTTTCCCAAGTGGCATCACCAAAAATGTTGGTGCTTGAATCCGTTAGGACCAAAATGGAAACCTCACAGGATATCAATCCTCTTGCATTTTTAAAGAGGTGGCATTCCTCTTTGGCTAAAAGATATAACTTGAATATATCGGATTAGGAGAATGCTTAGGAAGAAAACATTAGGTCTTTATTGCTTGAATTTATGAAATGATATAGTTCTCCAATGACTTAATACAATATTTATGTGAAACAAGAAGTCTCTTTAGAATAAGAAAATATTGAAGGAGGGCTTCAACATCATAATTTCTTGGTGATCAACATCACATACACAATTTTTTTAATCATATATAAATGCATTCATGTCTTCTTGATAAGAAATATGATAGAATAATTTGATCATATCAAATAATTTTAAAAGAGTACTACTATCAAGATCAAAAGAGAATTTGATAGGTCAATCTCAAATACCTTATATTTAAGACTCAAAGTTACAAGATACAATTGAAATCAACCTCGAAGCAATTCTTTGTGGAGTTTATTCATGAAAAATGTTCTTTGTTACAAAATCTTCAACAGTCATGTATATGGTTGTAAATACTCCATGATCATACAAGAAAAATATTTTGGAAGAATAAAAGAAGAACACTCAAGAACTCAGTCTTGTGCCCAACTCAAAGACTCAAGCATAAAGTTATGAAAAATTGTGTAGAAGAATAGAAAGAGTGGAGAAGATGGAGATTTATTTTCCTTGATCAGAATATTGGATGTGTATTCATGGTTGTATACATTTCTCCCTCTCATCTTATGCCTGACTGATAATTCTGATTCTTGGAACCTTTAATGAATCCCTTCTTCTCTTTTTAAAATGAGATCTTTTAACTACTTGAGTATTTAGAGTTTTTCCTCTCTTGAATTTCTCATACAATTCTTTTATTGAAGTATTATATTTAATTAAAACCTCATTAATTCCTCATTAATGAACTTACATCATTAATATATGCATATTCAAAATGGATCCCTTTCCTTTTTTATTAAAAGTTTTTAAATAAACTTTTATTTTTGAAAATTCAATTAATTATCATTTTAAAAAGGGGGACTCTGTTTTAATTTTATGGAAGTGATAGTCAAACTTTTATCCATGGAAATACCTTCATATGTGATCTTCATTGTCTTATATTTCCAACGATATAATTTTTTCCCAAATCTTTCACACAGATATCAAGATATAAGCTCCTCAAGTTGAGTTGTCATGCATGCCCATTAAAAATGAAGCTAACTGATATTTTAATTTTTGGGGAAAATATAGCAACTTTAAGCCCTTGAAACCTATACCATCATCTTCTTCATCGAAATTTATTTTCAATGATATAAAGTTTACGTGAATCCGATACCCAAAGCTCAAGTTATAACCTCTACAAAATCATGACTCAACCATCGTCGATAAAAATTGATGGGAAAATGTGGACCCTTGGATGGATTTTGTGTTCATCCTTGAAAATTCAATTTTTTTTGGTAAAGTATTACCCCACATGCATGGGATTACATAAATTATGACTTTTAATAGCATATAATATTAAGTGTATCTTACACTTAATTAGAAATAAAAGAGAGAAGATTATGGAGCTTAGGAGGGTTCAACCTCCCCTTAAAAAATTGATTAAATAATAACTATTTTGACCAAAATTTTTCCAGACATCATTAAGTGGTATGTCCAGTCACCATAATATACCATCCAAGAAAATTTCACCACATTTCATCCAATAGTAATGTGCCATGTGTCTCCTCTCATACGTTTCCATGTGTCACCACCCATTAACTGCAATGTGGCACAAGTTGTAAGCTGTCGCATGTCACTCCTCCATAGGTTTCCAGGTCATCTAATCGTGGGTGGTGATATACTACCACTTGTCATCTCTTCACAAGTTTCCATATGGAAGGATATTATTGGTTTGGAAATTAAATAAATTTAAAAAAGGTTAAGGTATAAGGATGAAAGAGGGAGTGAACGAGAGTGTAAGTGAGACGGGAGGGTAGTTTGTAGGTGTCATAAGTGAGGGGGGATAGAGGGAGAGGAGTGAGGAGGGATAAATAGGGGTAGTGGAGTTAGGGAGTGACGTAGGGTGAGGTGGGGAAGGTTAGTTTGTAGGCAGCAGATTTGCGGGGGTGAGGAGGGTGAGGGGGATGAGTGAGGAAGTGTGTTTGCGAGTTTGCTCCTGCTGTAGCTTGAAATATGGATAAGTATGGGAGAATAAGGGATAAGGGAGTTGGAGAGGGTGAGGGTGAGGGGGGTTGGATGAGAGATTGGAATATGGCTAAGTATGGGAAAATAAGGGATAAGGGAGTGAAAAGGGTGAGGGGGTAAGGTGAGGTTAGGTGAGGTGAGCGTTATCCAACCCGTGAACCTGATGAGACACGAATATAATTTAATTATATAAAATGTGAGTAAGGTTGAAGTGAAGTATACATAGAGATATGTTGATAAAATTCTAAGTGTAGAGTATGAAAGAAGAGAGGAGATGTGTGAGGGAAAGAACTCGAAATAAAATCTAAGTATAGAAGAGTTGTAATATAGGAGAGGAGAGGAGATATAAGGAGAGTGGAGATTTCGAATATAATTTTAAGTGTGGGATGAGAGGAAGAGTGTTTATAAACTAAGTAAAGAAGGGTGTGTACCAATAAATAAACATGATTATGAGACAATTCATGGTTCCAAGAGTTCTCAATTCCAAGAAAATAAACATGATTCCGAGACAATTCATGGTTCCAAGATTTCTCAATTCGAAGAAAATAAACATGATTCCAAGACAATTCATGGTTCCAAGAGTTCTCAATTCCAAAAAATTTTAACTTCTCCACACATTGAAGAAGCACATTTTCATTGCTTAAACTTTAAACCTATATATCTTGATCATACGAACTCTGATTTTCGATCCCAAAAATGCTTAGCGAAGGTGAGACTAAGGACTATGCAGTGGACTTATAAGAATTCAAAAATTTTAATCTTCCGATATCATTTTATTATTATTATTATTCCAGGAGCAGGGGACAAAATCTTGGTCAACAAACCTCTAAAAGAAAATGGATATTATCAAGTCTCAAATATCTCTTCACTCCTAAGCATTTCACCAAAACATTAATGATATTATGAAGTACACATTTTTATGTATCAACAAGCCACATATGGGAAACAAAGATGTATTAACATAACAACTAGCCATGTATCACCAAAGCAAGCCCAACTGGGAAGAGATATGCCAAGCATCTAGTCACCCTACAAGTATCTCCTTGCATTTTCATTGATGTACCAAGAATTGTTGCCTTATGGGTAAGCTAGATGATGGTGTCACAGAGATAGTTCTAGGGTCAGCTACCGTAGATCACGCGATTTTGAAAGTTTGAATGGTTTTTGCCAATTTACGCTCCTTGTTTAGGCCTTAGATAATACATAAATCTCATCTTGCAGTTCTATCACATTTGAGAAACCATAATCTGCAGAAGCGGTTCTTTTGGGTGCTTTGGCTCTTGCTGTAAATCTACATTCACTTACAATTATGTGTTTACATTAAATTATTTAATTTACAATGATATTCACTTTATGCATTATATACTAATACAATTCATATGCAATGGCATTGCAGAGCCCCACATGGTTGGTTCTCAAATGTGTGATGATGGCCTTAGGCATGTGTCTTGCAATGATATTATATGGTGTCATGTATTTCATTACATGTTGTATGAAACACAATGTAATGCAATAAATACTGAGGTATGAACAAGCATACACAGACATATTCTTTGATTCAAGATTTCTTCGATACAGGAGAAATCTCAAAAATAAATCGCGGAATCTCAGGCCACCCTATCTTTGGATTCCCATTTAGGGGTCATCATAAGCCCTACCCTGGACAAGATCATAAAGAATTCCTCATGGAGCAATCATTCCAAGCTTGTCCAGGAATGCAAGGTCGTTCTAGAGAATCTCTCAGCCACCCTACTACCCTTGAGTAGCAAGAACAACAGAAGGAAAGTACTTTTGTCACCCCTCTTGTCAATGGGCATGTTTCCTTCAACTTGGCCAATGTAGAAATCATACTGCAGCCCCTAATTGCAACCTGAGATTCGGGTTTCCTGAAAATGGTGGAACCCACCTTAGAATGCATATCAAAATTGATAACCCACAATCACATCAGGGGTGAGGTTGATACGACAGGTGGCCCCAAGAGAAAATTTTTATTTTAGCTCATGGAATCAGTCTGCAAGGGGCATCATTTGGGGGATGACAATATCAAGCTCATGATGCTCAAAACCCTACTTTCGAGGGTCACATCTACGACCTTAAGGATTCATGGTGATTTCCTTCTACAAGCCATGAGGACCTACTATAATGTTTATTTGGGCAACAAAAATGTGGTTAATCAGACCACTGCT